>JAODJU010000038.1:3406133-3419199 GCA_026776725.1 Gnathonemus echidnorhynchus
TAATTAGTTACTTTTATAATGATGTAACTCAGTTACTATTTGTGAGAAGTAACTAGTAACTATAACTAATTACTTTTACTTAGGTGCGTGCACAACACTGTTGCCAACTTTGGTCAGCTGGCTGACGTGACATTTTCACTTTGCATACTCATTTACATGTAGGCCTGTGTCACAGTTTTATTACCCTGTAATTAGTCAGTAGGGTTTGCAAACTACCCCAACACTTTTGATGTAGCTAATTTTAGTTTTATAATGGAATAATACAGATTTGCCGTAAGATTTCTTACGTAAGCGTGAGAGTCAGAAAGTGTGAGTTTCATGCCAGATGTGTGACAGCCTTATTAATCAACTAATCAAGTTTAATCGAATAATCGTGACAGTTCTAATACACATCATAACACAGTTTAAAGTTTTTTTTTTTTTTTGCTTTGCTGTTTTTTTCTTTAAGTAATTGTGGCCGATTCTCTGTAAGTTTCTCATCCGAGTACTGCATGAGTTGGACGCGTGTCCGGAAATGCATTGCATCGCATCATATCGTGTTGAATCTGCTCTCGATTGCAATAGGGGTCATTCGTATCGTATTGCAATAGCGGTTGCTTCATATGTATCTTTAATGTATTGAATCGTTGCCAGAGCATCAAGATGTGTTTCCCATCACCTCAGAGATGGAGATGCACATCCCTAGATGCAATACAAAAAATTGCATAAATACATCAATATATAATAATTATTCACTTATACTGATACTAGGGTAGGGTATCAGTTCATGTTGCCAGGACATCAGGAAATACTAAGGCCCAATATCCAAAAGTAAAGTCATTGTACAGTGTTATAGTATGATAGTTTTAATAAATGGCAACATATTTTTATCATAATTGATACAAATTTCTCTATTCAGTGTATCATTCTGTGCTGCACTGTTCATGCCCTATCATTATCATTGGTCAACACCTGGTATCATTAATAAATTATGCATTTTCTTTACTTAAGAACCCCCTACGTGTCTTTCTCAGCAAACAGGTAATTTCTCTCTGTAGAGTGCTGATGAGTCAACAAGACGTTTAGAGCAGCTGTATATTGGTTAGTCACTTCAGATGACTTTGAGTCACCAGTGAGATCCAGACAAAACCATCACCCCATGGCATGTCTGTCAGGTAGAAAACAGTGCATCAAAGGGACCAATCAGGGCCCACATAGCTACTTCACAGATAAAATACAGTTCCCACACTGCAGAAAAGGGCACCATACTCCAGCCAGCATATCACACACTACAGATGACCCCAGATGTCACTGTGGCATTGTTGCTATTCTTCCTGATCCTGAGAACACAGTTAAAAAGCTGCTCAGAGTCTCACTGTTCGGCAAGAGTGAGAGGCACCCTTGTATACATGCCTATATAACTGTACAGTGCAGGGGACTGAAGGGAAAAGGAATGAATGAATGAATGAATGAATGAATGAATGATTAAACAAACAACCAAACAAACAAACAAACCCACCTGTCCACAGCCTGGGGCGTTGCACACGAAAGGTCGATCATCCCCCATATTTGTGAAGAGCCTTAAGTGTATCTGTTGAAGAAAAGAAGATAAAACATTCTAAACAAATAAGAAAGGGTGTCGACCAGCAAAGCAAGCAAACCGTGCTTCATAACCAGGGAAGCACAAAGTTTTTGGTTCCTCTGGGAGATAAATCTCTCACACAGGTGCTTTCTGGCTGACCAATAGTAGCAGTTTACATATGAGAATTATATCAGCATTTGCACACAAAAATCCCTTTGCCTGTGTCTGCATTCTAGGTAAGTTCACATAGCATCCTAAACTAAAAGGAATTAAAGAAATAATAATTCTCTCTTTACTGACAGGTGTAATCCCCCATTTTCAATCTTCATTATGTAATGTTGTTCAAATGTGTGAAATACCTCAAATAAGCGACATGTAAAATACTTCCTTAAAACACTTTTTCTGTAAATTTTATTCCCATTATGCATGGAAGCCTTGTGCGTTCACAGATTTCTAAAAGTCAAAACATATTTTCATCTCTATTAAATCACCAGAGCTTGATCACTGTGGTGACTTTGAACTAACACTGTAGATGCTTTTAATAGAGGGTTCATGTTCACATGTAGGCTGTTCAGAACAAGGTTAAGCAGCAAATGAAGTCAGTATGTAATGCTGACTTAATGTAATGTGTCATAAACACCAGGTTTGCAGATTATTTTAAAAGCCATAAAAAGCCTTTGACATTTTGACATTTACAGTAACTGTATATCACTCACACTTTCAAAATTTCAATTTCAATGCAAACCGCCGAACAACTTCTTGGGTGCTTCCGACACAAATCATTTTCTTAGCTCTTAGTCACCACTGTGCTTTCACTAATAAAGAAATACTGCTATTTGTTCAAATTAAGAAATAAGGAGGACATTAAGGTTTTATCTACACCTACCAACACCTGGTGATTCCTATAGCAGTTACACAAATATAATAAAATGATCAATTCACCATAAAACAAGGATGCATCAATACCATTCTTTTCAGCCCAAGTATGAGTACCGATGCTTGCTTTCTGGTACTCACCAATACCAATTAAGGCTGGGTGATGCCTTAAAAAAACAATATGCAATATTTTAATTTAAATATATCAGATACAGAATCCGGTAAAACTTGCCAACCATGGGGTGGGGAAGACAACGGATTTGCAGGCTGGATTTACTTATGATCTCAAAACATGCTGCAGGTTGTCTAAAACTGTCTAAAGCAGGGGTTCACAAACCTTTTGCACTGCTTACTCCTTCAGTATTGTGCTCTCCATGTACCACAACTACGACATTTTGCTTGATCATCAAGAACGGCATAGTTATTTCACTGCTAAACTTTCGTTTTTGTCATTAATTATATTCAAACACACATGAGGATTTGGGACTGGGCTCCTACTGCTGATTTACTTATGATGATACACTATATGGACAAAAGTACTGGGACACACCTCTTAATCATTGAATTCGGCTGCTTCATTCAGACCTATTGCCGCAGGTGCATAAAATCAAGCACCCTGCCATACAGTCAGGTTCACAAACGTTTGTGATAGAATGGGTCATTCTGAAGAGCTCAGTGAAGTCGGGCATGGTAGTGACATTGGATGCCACCTTTGAAATGTCAATTTGAGATATTTATTCCCTGCTAAATATTCCACGGTCAGTTGTTAGTGGTATTAATGGTATTAGTGGTAAGAACATAAGAAATTTACAAACGAGAGGAGGCCATTCGGCCCAGCAAGCTATCTGTTGACTCAATAACTGTCCACACTTCTCTCTGGCATTAATCCCAGCACAAAAACCCAGGAGCTTCATGGAATGGGCTTCCATGGTCGAGCAGCTGCCCGCCAGCCTCACATCACCAAGCACAATGCCATGCGTTAGATTTAAAGCAAGCAGCCACTAGACTGTGGAGTGACAAATCATGCTTGACTGGCAATCTGATGGATGAGTCTGGGTTTGGTGGATGCCAGGAGAACGTTACCTGCCCAACTGCACTGTGCCAACTGTAAAGACAATGATATGGGGTTGTTTCTGTTTATGCTTCCAACTTTGTGGGAATAGTTTGGGGAAAGACCATTTCTGTTCCAGCATGACTGTGTCTCAGTGTATAAAGCAAGGTCATAAAGACATTGTTGGGCAAGTTTGCTGTGGAAGAACTTAACTGGCCCATACAGAGTCCTAAGCTGAACCCCAAGGAACATCTTTTGGATGAGCTAGAAAGAAGATCGTGAGCCTGGTCTTCACGTCCAACAACAGTGTCTGATCTCACAAATGCTCTTCTGGATGAATTGCCACTTTCTTCCTTCTATGTCATGCTACAACCCAAGAGGGTACAGAATATTTTTTGATGCAGGAAACCCACATACAAAGCCCAAATAAACTTATTGTAGGGAGTGTGTGAGTCATTTTAATAAAGGAGATGAAAGCTGTTTTAAAATGGAAGCTGCTTTCTTTATTAACAGCTACTAATAGTTTAATACTAGAAGAAGCAAGGACAGGCAAGTCAACAATTTACATGACACTCACAGTTACACACTAATAAAGCATATTAACATAATAAAGCATATGCACCCCACGGAAAACATTACATGCCAGTAACTGCATAATTAGTCCTGCTGACCTATCCCACAGCACCACATTTATGTGCACAGGCGGTACGCCAAAATGGTGATCACCGTGGTTATTATGGCTCACAGAATGTCATATGGCTAAAATAATGTTTATTCCAATGATTTCGTTTGAAATCTATGGCTACCTTTAGGACCCTGCTGTTGTAATTCCCCTGCAGGATGGGCAGATTGTAGCCAATGATTTCTTCTGCAGTCCTAATCACCCTTTGCAGTTTTACTCTTTCAAATGAGGTGGAAGAGCTGAACCAGTCAGTTACGGAGGAGGTCAGGATGGATTCATGGATTACAGCATAAACCCGAATCCATAAAACCTGAGGTATGATGAATTTCTTCAGCTGCCTTAGAAAGTAAAGTCTCTGTTGTGTTTTTCTGATAAGAGAGTCCATATTACATTCCCACTTCTGGTTTCCTGATTTTGGTGGTACCCAGAAACTCCAATGACTCCACAGTAGAGACTGAAGCACCATTGATGCTGAGGGGGAGTAGGGGGGGGGTGAAATCCATGACCATCTCTTGACTTTGGGTGCTGAGCAGCAGATAGTGTCTTGATGCAACCAAAATTAACTGCGTGACTTGGTTTCTGTAGCAATATTTGTCATTGTTAGGAGACCGACTGTCCGACTGACCGATCACAGTGTCATCGGCAAACTTCAGAGATTTCACTTAAGGGTCACTGGAGGTGCAGTGGTTGGCATACAGACTGAAGAGATGGAGTGACAAGACAGACTTGGGGAGCACCAGTTCTGAGAGTAAATGTGTCAAATGCTTGTTTCCCCAGCCATACCCGCTGTCCTCTGATCCAGTGACAGGTAGAATACAGGACAGACAGCTGGAAGAGTTTAACCTGTAGCAGCTCAGGATTGATTGTTTTAAAAGCTGAGCTGGAGTCTACAAACGGTACTCTTGCATAGGTCCCTGAGGTGTCAGGATGCTCCAGTACAGGCGGTTAACCTGACCCTGCACTGCCATCCACAGATCTGTTGGCCATGTATACAAACTGCAAGGGGTCAAGCAGAAGCTTCATTATAGTTTTCAGATGGATCAAGACAAGGTGCTCAAAGACTTTCATAACTGCAGAAGTCAAGGCAATAGGTCTGCAGGCATTTAGGCCTCTGGTCATTGCCATTTTGGGGACAGGGATGATATTGGAGGACTATCATGTGGGAACAGAGCATAAATCCAGTGATTTACAATGCTGTCTCTCTGACAGCCCCACTTTCTAGTTTTGAAGTACTTCTGCAACGCAGACAATTTGTAGTTCTGCTAATTTTGTTTGTTGATGATATCTTTAATATGTCATCTGATGGTACCACTTATAAGTATCGGGTCTTTGTCACAAGGGTGAAAACAAGTATAAGACCTGATACCAATAGTAATATCAATATCGATGCACCCCTACCATAAAAAAATATTAATGTTAAAGTAATTCATTAGCATACCAAACATGCTCACTATTGTCCTGTTGCGTCATGTGCTCACTGAGAATGCTTCTTCTCTGTTCCCCACTATACAGAACATTTTGTTGTTTATGTAAATTTCTGCAGGCCTCACATTAAGTCTCTATTGACTGCCTTCCCCACCCAATGTTTGGAAAGCAAAAATCAACACCACCAAAAGTTCACAGGCTGAATGTAGAAATGATGCAGGTTTTCTACGCCGAAATGAAGAAACTGTCAAACAGCCTATTTTTTCCCACAGAGATGAAAGACGTCATAATGTGGCCAGTCCTTCTAGCTACACAAACCAGTAACAGGGTGCTGCCAGTTCTGGAATCCATCTTTATGAAATACAGATAACTTATTAATAAGATACTCTTTCATAGATGCAATGTGGAACATAAGGATGAGGGTGGGATTCGATGATTTTCCCCGAGTAGATGTCAATTACCAAATCACCGTGCACAGTTTCAGAAATCACCATGTAATATTCACCCTGCTGATCATGAAGGCTTTGGAGAAAGAGACTACCTCTCTGTCCACACCTTCCAGTTCACTTGGGTTTCTTCTACTCAGCAAGTTCAAGGAGACCAAGGGTAGCTAGCTATATGCAGCCACAGGCCCGCAGTGTTTCACACAGTCTGCTAGGAAACCAACTAAACAAACCATATTAATAGCTCCAGCAGCAGCCAGGAATGAGCAGGCAGGAGCATGGAACCTCACGCCAGAGAGAGAGAGAAAGAGGGGGAGAGAGAGGGACACAGAAGGACTGGACGGAAGACAGAGTATGTCCAGCAGTTAGCAGCACAAATATTTATGTGCATTATTTTTTATATATTCCTGCCCGTTTCTTCTGCATTCAGGTCAACTATGAGTCTATGTCTAATATATCTGAGACCTGGACATGCATCATTTTTACTAGATAGTCAACGTTATAAGCTTCATGTGGGTGTGGTGATAATGTTTTGGCTCATGGGCGCATGTTCATGTTTTATTTGCACATAAAATACTGACCTGACTTGGTCTCCATTATGAAATAAGCACCCTATATATTTTTCAGCCTCAAAAAAGGAAGAACTCATTACCAATTTATGAAAAAATGCATAGGCTATACGAGGCTATAAATATACAAGTACAATAAAAAATCACGAAAATGATACACAAATTATTCATTACTCTCTTTTAATTCTTTCATAAAATAGCCTGAAGTATACAATGTAACTTTGTGTGTAAAGTGTTTTGGGGGACTTTTCAGAGGATTTAACCTTTATCCTGCAAGAGGACCAGACATGACACTGGTCAAGTTTCCCGACCACATTACAGCTGTTTATCGTCTACTGGAAAACAGAAGTTTGTTTTTGTTTTTTTGTTTTTTAGTTTGTTCTGTAAGTGTTTCTTCTTATCACATTACCACATTGTACGCATTCCAGCAAATCCTCTGTTTTACCAAAGTTTAATTTTCAGATGGTTCTACGAAAAAAAAAAAAAAACAGGAAAAAAATAATAAACTTAAATCTGAGCATAGCTGAATAGGAAGAGTTTGGTGTGTGGAACTGACATACCGTGATTCCCAAACACTGTTGTCTCATTCTGATATAAATCCTACATAGGAAAAAGCAGGTGGTCAAGAGGGATGATTCAAAAACTCTATATTGTTACATAACAGTCTGAGCTACACCCTAAACTAAGCAAACACCAGACCACCTTGCATCCCAATGGATCTGCACACCCTGCAATATATATCTCCTCTCTCAAGGAGCACGCATGCACATTTCTAAAAGAGCACCTGACAAGGAGAAAAACACATACGGAAAGCCATTAATGTACGGTTATGTATTACCCGCAGCCTCAGAAGGTAAGTGCTATTAAAGGGTTCACTTTCCTAAAGCCCCTGTTGGCAATTTACATAGTTAGAACTTTTCAGCTGCATGGTTCCAACTGAGATGCAAAATTATTACGATGTTCTTCTTACAATGCTAAAAACAAAGTTACGACTATGCTAACATATTAATGTGCGGCAAAGTAGAAAGAGCACACTCTAAAATAACAATTAAAAAGTACAGTATAGTCAATACGTAAACTAGCAACATTGTTATTATCATTATCAAGTATTATGTACTGAACATAATTGTGCCATACTTTTACACGACTGGTTACAGTATGTTTGTTTACACCAGTATCACCACAAACACGCGACTGATGCGATGCTCTATGAAATCACTAGGCAATATGAATTTTTCAGCTCCGTCATAATCTTATGGCATCAGTGTTGCAAATGCAGTACGTCACTGACCTAAATGTTATCATGTAGCAACGTGCAAATCAGTCAATCAGAGCACAGCTCATCAAAATATTAATGAGGGAACCAAAAAAGGGAAAACGGCCTATTTCATCTAGGGTCAAATTGTGGGGCCTGTAAATGGGCCCGTAAAACCACTTCTGGGTATTTTTTGACCAAAACAAGTTCATACACTTTCTATGTAGAGACCAGAGAACAATTTGAAATGCTGAAAATAATGCATTCTATGACACCTTTAATGTACCATGAACAGGACTTTGGGACAAAAGTCTGTCTACAGTCCAGGGATTCATCATCTCTAGTAAGCTGGAAAACCTTTTCGTTGAGAGTGTAAAAATGCAGTTTGCACGATGAACACTGACCTGGAGAAAAGAAACTTAGACTTATGTGGAGATTGATTCGACCAGAGCATGAAAAGCCCTTTTATCTATCCAATGAGCTACAACAGAGCCATGTATCCGTAAGAGTAAAGAGCTCATCAATTTTTTTGCTACCTGGAGTGTAGAAAAGGTGCTATATCTAAAAGCGAATTTAATAATAATAATAAAAATCATTACTAATAGGAATGCCTAATTCAGCTCCCAAACTTTATCAGAATCAAAGGCAAAATGTGTCACAAATTCTGTTGAATTAAAACTGCTATTGTGGTTTTACTCATCTAAAGCAGTAGGCTTTTAATATTAGCAGGCACTTTTTCCAAGACTTCCATCTCGTAATAACCCGTCCAAAAGACTCATGCGTTTGAAATGAATTCTGTTACCATAATAAATTAGTTCTGTTCGGTGCTTAAAGGCAAACAGAAAAGCTACACATTCAACCTGCAGGAACAAAGATATGGCAGCATTGGCCACTGGCCTACAGTCAAGAGGGAATTAGTCCAATAACAATAAGAATAAATCATTCGTTTTGTTACTAATACAGAACCTTCGGCGATAAATATGCATGTCATTAAAAAAAACTCCTCATGCATTATTACATATGCAGTGTAATATAATGGTGTCTGTACTATGTTGCAATAACATAACATGACAGTTTATAGTGGTTACTTATGCAGAGTAATTACGGAGTATACCAGTAACACTCTTGATCACTCTGGATGAACGTATGTATTCATAAACTTTTAAATAAGTGAGACGTCCTCTTGCAAGCATTAAACATTTTGAATTACAGCAAGATAAGGTTTTTACTTTTTACTGAAAGATACGAATTACACCCAAATAATTCATTTAGTTAAGTCAGGTTTATCAAGTAGTAAGTAAAAGCATTGCATCCAAAAACCATAAAAACGCATTACTGTCACGTTTACTTGATTTAGGAATGACATCGTACGAAAAGGCAATAGGACTGAGTCTTAAGACTGTGCTACTGCGTGCAACTTCCCAGGCCTCTTAGACTTTTAAACTATGTAACAAGAAAAAAGTTACGTCGAGATGTGGAAACAAACACAGACACCAAGGCGCGATTTTAAAAGAACAACATCAATTATTTATACTGCCGCTGAAGCGCTAAGTTAATCGTTACTTTCTTCAACCCGCGCCTTAAATTTCATTAATTTCGGGGCAATTTCCCGCCAGTTAATAGCTGCATCAATAGTAGCGTAGCACTACGGGCGCATGAGACCTTAGCTAATCAGAAACGATGGAAGTATTAACTTGTATTAGGACAACATCTGCCAAATACCATAAATTAAAAGTGGATCGTATTATTTAATGATGTGTACTAGATCGGACCTGCGGTAACAGTCATTAGTACAGCGCTGCTGAAGGGCAACAGACGAACCTGGGTCTGCCTTTTCCCGCATGCGACCGCCCTTATTCTTCGCCGATTGGTGGTAAACAAGTGGATCAATCGCACGTTCTCTAGTGCGATTGGTTACCTGGCTGTCAATAGCGCCTGACCTCAAACTATACCCGGTTGTCAGAGGTTCTCCCTCAATGGTTGGAATTTCCCCCTCTCCTCCTAACAGAGTAACAGAGCCCCAACTGAGCAGGCCGCTCCACACCAAACCTATAAGAAGTGTAACAACCCTGGTAACAACACCTCAAAAGCCACGGTTCTTCAACCTGCCGCAGCAGCTACACTAAAACCTAGAAAGCAAATACCAGTGGGCAAAATATAACAACGATGAAGCATAAAAACGAGAGTTAAGGAAAGGCTAAAACAAACGATGCTAATGTAGCTAAAGAGCTAGCTAGCCAGTCTCAGGGAGATACAGTGCAAAAAATTACCCTGTTACTTGTATTTCGAACGGGACACCACTAAGTAAGTCACTCCTGGTTCTATTCTGCGATTTCTTAAGGCGATCCTATCAGGCATTCCCCTGGTTTACACCTGGATTGCGAATCAGACAGTAATAGATTGTTTACAAACTCACCTCAGCGCCTCTCTCTCCTCTCTTCTCTCTCTTGGAATCTGACACTCCCCTCCTAGGCAAAATCTCGCGAGATATTCCAACGTCAGACTCCAACGTGCCCATCAGTTCACAATCAGCTGTCGGCAGGAAGAGGGGGATGTCGCTGTTTGCAGTGTATCGGATTTTTTGAGCTTATTCGGATAAAAAATTTGTTCCGATTTTTTATTGATTCCTGCCCCCCTGAGTATTTTCCCCGGGAGATCCCTTTTTGTTTAAATTAAATTTTATTTTATTTTACGTAACTTAATGCCTGGTGTCTGTTCCAAGAACAAGGCAGGGGGCTAACCCCCTGTACATTACGCCATTGCATCACAGAAAACACTCACAACAGACAATTTATTTAGACAACCAGATTAGCCGAACTGCATGTCTTTGAACGGAGGGACCCACACAACACAGGAGGAACATAAAAATTCTGTGCAGACAGATCAGATGCAGCACTAAAATGTGAAGGTATGAGACAAACCATGCCACTCCAAATCTGTGACCAAGAAATTAGGGCATGGCTTTGCTATGTTCTGCTGTTCCTAAGATAAACTTTATTCATCCTAGGTGTTGAATGGAGAGATGGGAGTCAGCGATTTGTTTTTGTATACTTGGTTATTAGATGAATGGCCAACAGTACTACAGACACAAATATTAACTCACCTGGTATCATTGTACACATGCATACTCATAACACCAGAATAGTAACACAATGCAGTGTTGTGCATTAGGGAAAATCATTTCCAATGAATGCAAATAATTGTCGTATAATAAATTAAGCTAATCTGTAATCATTCTTTGTGAAGGAAAATGTATATTATCCACACCCTTGCCTTGTGTTGAAAATGATTAAAAAATAAAGCTAAACTTGCCCTTAAGATTTTTTTTATTTTTACAGAGAGCTGTAGCCAAGTTACTTGGGTTATGCTCAGCCGGGTGGGTAAGTGCTGACCAACTGTGACGATATTGTCAAGTGGTGGAAAGAGCACTTTGAGGAACTCTAACACAATGTGGACCATCTTACTGGGAGGGAGCATTGCAAACTTCATTGCAGCTGAAGTTGCTATAATGGTCACAGGCCTTCATAGTGGAAAAGCTGCAGGGGTAGATGAGTTGTGCTTAATGTAAGTGCCCCTTCACTGATTCATGGAAGGCTGGCCAATAGCGACATAGTTCCTATTTATAAAAGGAGGACCAGAGAATGTGTTCCAGCCTTGCTTTGCAACTGTGAACCAACTCCTCCCCCTTGTATAGCTATGTGAGGGTTTCTGGGAATAATGTAAGACAGTCTATATGTGCTTTCCTGACTTGGAACGTGTATATGACTACTGTACACCCCAGCATATACACTCCTGGGCAAGAAAGTGGGCCAAACCCAAAATTGCAAAACATTTAGCTTTTAATGGTCTCAACAGCAAATAGCAGGAAGATTTTGTAAAAATTTGAAGACCCAGATGTGTTAGTCTGAATATTATATCACACATTTTAATCTTTTCATGATTTTATCATTGTCTACAAGAAGCCTGTGTAAGTGAATGTCCCCGTTTCCAGCTGTTTCCGCAGCAGTTCACTGCAGCAGTGATCAGTGACAAACAAACGGCGGCACAGCTCTCTGGAGAGTAATTTTTAGTTATTGCTAATTATCTGACCAATGATCAGTTGTTAAGACCATTAAAAGGTTAATATTTAGCAATTTTGGGTTTGGCCCATGTTTTTCGCTGAGAAGTGAACTGCAGGACATGCTGCAGCTATAGACTCAAAGCCACAACTGCATGTTATACATGAACAGGAAATTAAGGGTCCACTCCTTCTGATAGGGCAACTGGAAAGGTGGGATTAAGGAGGGACCCCGGCTATTTTACAGGTGATATTGTGCTTTTGGATGTCCAGGCTGCATGTCAGTGATCTGATGTTGAGGGTGAAGCGTGGGATGAGACTGAGAACCTCCAAATCCGTGGGGAGCATCTACCCTTATCGAAAGAGTTTAAGGAGCACAGGATCTTGTTCATATAAGAAGATTCATGAGATGGACTGGTTTAGTGGCTGCAGTTCTGCGGGAACTGGGCAGGTCTGTGGTCGTGAAATGGGAGCTTAAATAGTAGTCAAGGCTTGTAGCTTATATGTCAATCTTTGTCCCTATCCTAATCTATAGCCATGAGCTGTGGGCAAGAACATGGTTAGGTGTACAAGCAGCCAAAGTGAAGCTTTTCCCATAGGGTAACTGGGTTCACTTTGCTCAGATTGGTCAATTCAGATGTCTGGAAATACCTTGAAATAGAGCCACTTCTCCTTTATATCTGAAGGAGTCAACTGAGGCCATCTGGATATCTTATAAGGAGAGTGATTTTGAAGGGAGACCCCACTAGGCAGAGACCCCAGGACAGACACAGAAAACGCTGGAGGTATTATATCTCACAGCTGGCTTATGAGTCTGTGGCCTTGGAAAGACAGGTATGGTCTGACCTGCTGAATTTACTGAGATGCAAAGAAATTAGATGAGATGTTGCCAGGGTCAAATCTGAATGGGTCATTCAATTGTAATTCAACAAATGTGTCACTCGCGGGCAAGAACGGGAACGGAGATCCAGAAATGCAGGGAAAGAGAGCCTTTATTAAGGTATGGGACGAGCGGACGCAGGTAAGTCGTGAGACCGAGCTGGCCAGGTGCGCTGTCTTCTCAGCCGGGGCGCAGATGGTAAGTGCCGGCGAGGCAGCGGCGATCCCGAAGGACACCGGCCGTGGACGAGGTACCAGAGGGGCGCGC
>JAODJU010000038.1:3419299-3452650 GCA_026776725.1 Gnathonemus echidnorhynchus
GTTTTTATCTTGTTCTTATATCTCCTGCATCTTTGTGATCTTGCCAGCTAATTTCGTTGTCCAGGCAACTGTACAATAAAAAGTCTTGAGTGAGTCTTGAGTGAAAAAGGTAAATGAAGAAAATAATAAGAGATATACTGATCCTGTTCGCAAGGATAAGCCTCTAATCATCTCATCCTTTCTGCTGTTACTAAATGCCATTGCTTCAATTTTGTTGTGATTTGATTCAAAATTTGAATAGGTCCACATCTTTACGCATATAATGTGCCTGAAAGTTTGGAAAAGATCAGCCAAATAATTTTTGTGTTATCATGTTGAGAAGATCAAGCGTCTGACCTGATGTTCTTTTTAGTATCACTATGCAGTGAAAATAGACACGGAACCTCTTGGTTCTCTTCTACAGTGTAGATTAAATTTTTTTTACTATTGTTTTAAGTTAACTTTTATTCAGCTATTGTGTAAATGCACAACAATACAGTCAAGCCACTCTAGATATAAACAATAAATAACCAACTGTCTAGAGATATATTCATCCCATAAAACAGCGGTGGTCTATGTATCTATATCAACAACCCCTGGCGCTGAATTATTACCATCGTCAACAAGCATTACTGGCCTGACCTAGAATTTCTGCTCCTAAAGTGCAGGCCTTTTTACTTACCCCGGGAATTCACTGTGGTTTACATCAATGCCGTGTATATTCCACACAGCTGCACGACAACATAAATAAGAATCTGGCTCTTCATGCTAACAGCTTTTTATTGTGGCGGGTAAATTTAATCAAGCTGATCTTAAGGCTGTTCTCTCGAAATTGTACCGCAACATAATGTGCGCAAGTAAAGAAAACAGAATATTGGACCAAGTTTATACTAATGTTAGCAAGGCCTGCAAAGCACATCTGGATCCTCATTTGAGCCTGTCAGGTCATTTTTCACTCTTGCTAAACCCTCTCCATAAACAAAGCACCAGGGCTACTGGATCCTTAACCGAGACTGTTACACTTTGGCCGGAGGATGCTATCTCTCAGTTTTCAGCTCACTGATTGGAATACATTTGCATGACGGAGCACACAAGAGGACTCAAAGACTGCACTGGAGGAATGCACAACCTCTGCTATAGACAATGTCACCAGCAAGAAGCTGATTTGTATATTTCCAAACCAGAAGCCATGGAAGACATGAGAGGTAAGTAACCTCCTTAAAGCTCGGGATGCAGCTTACAGAACCGGACATGCAGCAGCATACAGGATAGCCTTTGGACCATTCGGACCATAAGAACGTACATATAAGAATGCTCTTCACTGACCACACTTCTGCTTTCAGGTCAATCCTACCCAGCAAACTCATTCACAAATGATATAAGCTAGAACTTAACATTTCAGTGTGCAGTTGAATACTGGAGTGGACTTCTTAAACCATACACAATCTGTCAGACTCGGCAAGCATGTATCATCTACTTGGACCCTCAACACCAGCGTTCCACAAGGATGCCTGCTTAGCCCTTTACACACATGACAGCTGTCTATGCCTATGCATCTATGCCTCTAACCTTAAGTTAGTAGAGTCAGGTTTGCAGATGATACCACAATTCTTGGTCTCGTAACAAACAATAATGAGTCTGCATATAGGAATGAGATACAGAAGCTGGTTGCATGGTGTGGTTGTTACAACCTTGATCTGACCTTCAAAAAAGGAAGTGATTATGAAAGAGACAATACAACCACACCCCACTCTACATAAATGTTGAGGCAGTGGAGAGGATCTCCACAAGTTCTTGGGCCTGATGACAATCATTGAATGATTGATTGTTCTGGAGCACCAAATACCACCGCAGTAAGTAGGAAAGCTCAACAGCGCCTCCTTTAGTTAAGAAAACAGAAGAAAGCAAATCACATCCTGCCCGTCACTTGTTTGACCCTCTGCCTTCAGGAAGAAGATACAGATCTGTCTGAGCAAGGACTTCCAGAATGAAGAACAGCTTGTTCCCCCAAGCTGTCATACAAGGGTCTAGCTTCACAAGGGTCTGGGTGAGTTTGAGAGAGTTCCACCACCTGCTTCTCCCCCTATATCATTCTTGGTTCATTCATGGTCTCTTTCTCACATAAATGCCTGTAAAACTCAGGACAGAACTTGAACTTTGTCACCTGCAGTAGAATCCGTTGTGTACAAAGTGCTCAGATATACAGATATATTTTTACTGTCTTGTTGCTTTATACAATGACAAAAAAAAAATTTTTGATTCTTCAAATTTGCTGCAATTTGTCTCAAGATCAGGTCTAGATCTTCACCCATACAATATGCCTGGAAAGGTTGGGAAGGTCTTTCCGAGTTATCGCACTAATGGGATCAAATGTCTTAAAATACATTTTTTTCTTTCATGATGCTTCAATTTTGTGGCGATCTGTCTCAAAATTTAATCAATTTTAATTCTCATCCTTACAATGCCTGCGCTTGTGGTAGCAGTCTGGTGCTAAAACATTATCCCTCGAAGTTATCATGAATAGTATAAAACATAAGAACATGTATTTTTTATTTGGCTAACAATCAGATATTTAATAATAATTTACTTTCTACATTGATCCTTCAGCCTTTTTGTGAATTTATGACTGATGCAAATTTAAAGCATATATGTAAATATACGTATACATTCTATGTAAGGCAGAAAAAATACTGCACCATTTATTAAATAAAATGTGTTTATAACTTGAATCGGGTGATTCAATGAATCGTGTAGGTGTGCCAAGTTATGTAAGTACTGTTTACTACAGACTTACTACAAAGCTAGTAGAACAAAAATATTAAGCCAGATTACAAAACAGGCCTCTTGAAGCTAGGCCTCTTTCTTTGCTAAAGAAACCCATTAGCTCTGATCTAACACTGATATTTTTGTCTATTGTTACCAATAACAAAAATTTTTGGAAGGAACATTACAGTAGTACAGTATACAGTGATCAGAAGCAAAGGCGGACTTTACCATTAGGCAAGGTAGGCAACCACCTGGGGCCCCTGAAAACCAGAGACCCCATGAAGACAGAATTTCCAAAGTAACATTTAAGGATAGAACATAATGTGATTATTTAAATTATAGCAACATTTACAGCATGCATTTTTACTGACAGGATAGACAAAATTGCCCCCCACCCCAGCTAAAATGGACTATTCTACTTTAAGACTTTGCGCTACCCAGCTTTCTTTTAACACTGGAGTTCACCGGTTGCTTCACTGCCGAGCGAACTGGCACAAAGTAGCAACAGTAACAGAGGAAGGAAATGGCACTAAGATACAAGACTAACATTACATCTATCCCATGTCTTTGACACTATCCCACTAGAGAGGGAGACAAATTGTGAATGTATGTGGAGCAAACACAATTAAATGAGTGTATGCAAAAATTCAAGATTAACCTTAGCAAAAGAGGGAACAATTCAATTTCTTTTAAATTTGGCCAATCAGTCTGCCAGTGCAATACCCCCCCCCCAAGTCAGCACATTTTACCTACAGCATTCCCACCCCCGCCCTAATTTATGTTTTACCACTGGCAAGTCCCTCTTTCATTAGTATGTAATTGACGTTCCATTGTTTTTAATTCTGGTTCCTTTCTATTTTGTCTCCAAAAAATATCTCAAATGGCCCAGTTGGGGTCCTATTGCCCATGTCAGCCTAAGGCCCCCAGATAAGTGTGTGCGCCCCTGGTCAGAAGGGACATCATTACATGTGCGATTTAGTCATTGAAGTTTTAAGTCTCATAATACCCCTACTATACTCCACTGTTTTTTGTTTATATACAAAGTCCAGAAACTGAACAAAGATCCTATCCACTGCTCTCATTCTATGTCCAGGCTTCTTTTCTTCCTAATTCATTGGTTATCATTTTATTAGCTGCCTTTTGGGGTTGAGAGTCTTCTTACCTCAGTTTACCATTCTCTGGCCTGATACCTGAAGTCAAAACAGGAAGCTGTCTTTAATTATGTATCCAGTCCCCTTCGGGCAGAATTTGCATAGCTGCAGGCCTGGCCCCAGGCCCATGGCTATGGAGTATTCTTAATGGCACAGAGCAGAAGTGAGGGGAGAGAGATGACTCTGGCCTAACGTCCCCTTCCCAGGAGCCTCCTCACCCCCTTTCCACAAGAAAAAACTGTGCCTAAAGTCAAATCAACAGCACAAAATGAAAGAATTCAGACCAAAGCCACAATACAACTGATGAGGGTGGGGGGTTTCCAAGAATGGTCCTTCACTTCCCTTCCTGAGAGCCTCTTGGCTTTTTTTCCCAAAACCCCCAAATGGGTTTGCTATGTTTGGGCAAACAATGACTGAAAATAAACTCAGACCTATAGAAAAAAAGAAAATTGGAAGCATAACATTGTCCAAAAGGTCTTGGTATGCACATCGAGACATTTAGGACAATTCTATGCTTTCAACTTTTGGGGAACAGTTTGGGGAAGGACCTTTTTGTTCCAGCATGACTGTGCCCCCAGTGCACAAAGCAAGGCCCATAAAGACATGGTTGGGTGAGTTTGGTGTGGAAGAACTTCACTGGCCCACACAGAGTCCTGACCTCAACCCCATCAAAAATGTATGGAATGAACTAGAATGGAGATTACGGGCCAGACCTTCACGTCCAACTTCAGTGCCAGACCTCACAAATGCTCTTCTTTCCATATCGCAAAAATCTCCACCAGTCCAAAGATGTGCAGTCTAACTGGTTTCCCTGAATTGACTTTGGTGAGTGCCTATATGTGCTGTGTGTTGGACTCGTGTCCCATCCAGGATCTTTTGTGTTCTATGTGATTGGCGCCAGCTCTCCGTCCTTGTAGTGGACACATGGTTGGAAGGTTGACTGACTAGGAAGAAAGGAACTATTTGTAAATTAGAGGTAATTAAAATTTTTATTTGTTCATATACCAATGCAAGAGCTCTATGTTTCAGATCACATGCCGGTGTAGCTTCCAGACTTGCTGGAACAAGGGCGGCTCACATGGCAAAGAGAATGAGGAAAGCCACCATCAGACAAAAAAGTCCCATGGCCTCGGACAAGGCAAAGCCCAAAATCGCGTAGGAGAAGAGCTGCTGTTTCAGAGATGGGTTCCTGTAGACAGAAACGGCCAGAGCAGGTCAGTCACATGTACTTCTGTGCTAAAAAACAAACTATATTAGCTTAATATGAAATAGGGAAATAAACTAAACATCTGTAATGCCACCCATCTGGCACATTTGTTTTAGTTACTTTATGACACATGGAAAAAGAATAAAATCAGTTTGTACCTGGCATATCCAATTATGAGGCTACCAAACACAGTTCCAATACCGGCCCCAGAACCAGCCACACCTACAGTGGCAGCCCCTGCTCCAATGAACTTGGCGGCCGTGTCAATATCCCTGGATACGCTGCTGCAGTGGAGGTCCCTTTTAAGCTGGAGACCTCTACTGGAATTAGGCTGGTAGTACAAAATCAGACAAAAAGTAAGTATTCACCCAGCATTAAATAACAAGTGTATAGTACACCTGCATAATGCATTCATAGAACATTCGTAAGCAGAATGCAAGTATGCCTTAACATGTCTTAAAGCATTGCATTCATAATACTTACAATGAACAAGAAATGACAGTTATAATGACATTATTATCATATAATGTTTGTTATTAATGTATATTAAAGCTGTTAAAGTGTGATAGGATATTAAGGTATACTTACATGCTGATTATAAATGTTTTATGAATGCATTATGAAGGAGCACTGAATGTTCTATGAATGCATTATAAAGGCATTATAAAGGTGCAGTTAATGTAAAGCATTACTGAATATTCTAATGCACTTTTGCTACTATACACTTATTTAATGCTGTGTTCTTTTGGGTGCTCTTTTTCTTCTGTGTTAAGGATAAATATGTAAGGATTTTCTGTAGGAAATCTTACTCAACACGGTTCAATTGTAAATAAACCATCAAAAACTGTACATGCAATTTTTAAGTTACACAGGATGAAATACACAATGCATACAAATTAGAACATTCAAGAGGCGGTTTCTGTATGAGTAAATTAAATCCTACCCATATTACAGCAACCTTTACACATAATCAAAGAAACTGCACTCACTTCTGCATTCTGTGATGCCCTCAGTGTGGAGATTGACAAGGGTTGGGGTGCCAACCTATAACTGATCCTTGTCTGCAAAGAGGGGGGAAACGTTGAACACATTAAATGCAAAATGTGTCCTAAGGAAATCAGGCAGTCTTAAATGGAAAAGCTAACATGCAAGTCCAATCATGGTGAGTGGCATGGAAATAAGGCCATAGAACAAGACTTTCAAGTCAGGGTCATGAAGACCCAATACACATGCACATTTACCTCCACTCATTTTCCTAATTAAAGCAATTTAGAAGGTTTTAATACACTTTGGTTGGCAGAATCAAATACTGAAAATAATCAAATAAATAACTCGGTACTACTGTATATTGTCAAAAAAGGACTGGTTTAATTGTGTAGGATGAGGGAATAGAAAGGTGATATTGTTTTAATCGGTTGAATGAACTGACTTAACATCGACGTATTATTATTTACACGGGGGTCTAAGGCAATGCGGCTGCTCTAAAATTTGTCTTGATTTATATCTCACCAGTGCAGCAGGGTTAGCGAGGAGTCTGAAGGAGGTATACATCTTTAGCTGCTGACAGATTTTTCCTACAGCCCTGTGTTGTTAAGAGACAAACAAAAAACTCTCACAACTCGACAGTGATGCAATCAATGAATTAAATACGAGTATTTGTCTAAACACATGTTCTCAAAATGTTGTCACTGGGAAACGTCTGTCCAACTGAAAATTAACCAGCTTTTTTTCGCTAGATTTCTCAACGTGTAGTAACAAACCACTGTAACGATTCCCGATAAGTATCCCAGTGTTTTTCTGACAGATGTATTTAAATTTATCTCAATTATCCGATTAGGCAATAAATGCATCTAAAAAAGAAACAATGTTATTGAAGCACGATTAAAATTGCAATTTATTACTCAAAACTATATAGACGTTGTTCCAGTTTACATTCAACCAGTTCGAGAAAATCATAGTAATGAAGCTGATGTACAATAAAATAGAAAATAGAAACGTTACATAAAAATTCCACAGCATTTCTAATTCTACTGTACTGCTTTACCGTTTTCCCCAAAACGACAAACCACCGGAAGGACATACTTACGATCCGTGCCAAATACGAAGAGGAAACAAATAAATGAATGGCATACAGCAAGGTTACCGTAGAGGAAGACTACAGTACTGACAGAACTGTGTGGCTAAACCGTCCAGTCTTCTGGATGGGGACATCTACTGGACGGAGGAAGCCACAGTCAGGGCTCTTTGAAAAAGACTCAAAATGTGAAAACGCGAAGGTCACTTCTTGAAACCAGTGTACTTTACTGGCGAATTTCGCAGTAGAGTTGTAATTTTACGATTGGTAATAGCCCTAGATTCCTCGATCATAAACGGCACTATCTAGCTCAGTCGTGAAGAAACTGAAGGAATGCTTAAAAATTCGTTCATAGACACAAGTATAGTGCCCTGAAGTACATTAAGATGGTCACTGCCCCTCCTTACTATTTTACACAAAGGTGTAAAAGAGAATTTGATATTGGGGGCAGGGTGGGGCACAGTTTAATTTTAATACAAATATCTGTTTATTTGGGGCCATAGGTGAATGGAATCCAGATTAAATACAGAGGTACTGTCCCAACGGTCTTTTAATATTTGTATATACAAATACTTAGTAATATTTAAAACAAAAGTCAGCAACAAGAAAAGGAAAAATCCATAAAACACTTCACAGAGGAACAATTTTGACCTACAAAGGTAAGACAGTATAACCAGGCAAACACTGAAACTGAGATAAATGGTGTTTTACCTTGGTTTTAGTGTGGACTGTGTAGTTATTCTAATACATGTTTTCTTCAAAAACAAGCAAAGATGATCTAAGAGTCATGAGATACTCATGAATTCTGATACATACATGAATTCATCAGGTTTTTTTGCTGATTTATCACTTTAAAAATATTAGTTACATTACAAAGCATAAACTATAAAAATACCACCATGGGTTTCAACAGAGCAGATCTTTAATAATTCCACTGGGTGACAAAAAAATGAAAAAATTGGCTTCAAAATGAAACATGTAGTGACATAATACACACATACAACACAAAATCAATCGTATAAACATAAAATACACGTTTCAGTGATTAGCAATAAGAACAAAGTGCCCAGTCTCTCACGGTCCCAAATGAGCCCAAAAATCTGACACATGATAGTATTCTCAGCTAGATGCAACCAGCCGAAGCAGCTACATCCCAAACACACTGCTATGCTTTCCATTTTTATACACAGTTTGACATCCAAAACATTGAAGAGACTGATTTATCATTTTCAAAATTAGTTCATAATCTGGATTCCCAGATGTGATATATGAAATAAAGGGGAAAAACGTCCACTTTTATACTCTAAATGGCAAACTGCAAACATAAAGCTCATCCAAATATTATTTCAGAACATAACCCACATTTATGTCCAAGTAACTGATTTTTGGTTATTAGTTACTGATTTAACATGCTTTATATTTCTCTAAAGCATGTTTTCATATATCAGTGCATAGTAAACAAACAGTTCAAAGCAATTCTGTTGAAGTGGCCAAACCAAGCTCTGCACCCGTGATTCATTCAGCTGCGCCATTCTGGGTGTCCATCAGTGTAACTAAGGTACCTGGACTCAAGTATAACTTTAACTTTCAGCACTCATTGAGATATTAGGAAACTGACAGGGAAAAGTCAAATGTCTTCCCAAAGCACAATCAAACAATCCACAATCCATCAAACACTAATAATGGGTGTGAGTTGGTGATGACTGTGGGGGGGAGAGGGGTGGAAAGTTTCCACATGTGTCGAATGTCAATCTTACATATAAATGTTAAGACTTTTGACTTAGGTACACAATCACTTACACTTGTGCACAACCACAAATACATTTTTATTCACATATTTACATGCTCCTACCCAAGAGTCCTCCACTCACATCAAAGCCACTCATATTTTTGACCCACTCTCCCCCGATTTGACCCACTGACCCATCAGTCCCTCAACAACACGTACTCCTTGACAGATTCTGGTAGCGGCAGCGTTTTCACAGCAGTGGGCAGGAACTGCGCCCCCAGGCTGTGCCGGACGGCACAGCGGGCCAGGGCACAGAGCGAAGCTGGACGTGATGCCATAGCCGTAAGGCGGGCCAACAGCTGGGGATCCCTGCTTAGCTCCCTGGGCACAGAGCCATCAGCACCACGAATATCCAGTCGCCCAGCCGCCCGGCACAGCAACTCCAGGCACTCTTCTTCCTGGTCAGCACCCAAACCCCGTGCCAGGAGGGCTACCAGGCGGGAGGTGGGAGTCTGGCCCTTGAGGTTGGCCACATGGACCTGAGCACCATACTCCAGCAGGACGCGAACACTTTCCAGGTTGCCCTTCATGGCGGCCCAGCTGAGGGGCGTGTCCTCATTGTAGTCCCGAGCATTGGGGCTGGCGCCACTCTCTAGCAGGGCCCTTACGCATTCTGGGTTGTCCTTGAATGCGGCCCAGTGCAGTGGTGTGTCTCTGTTGCCATCTAGTGCATCCGGTTGGGCACCATATTCCAGTAGCAGCTCGACACAACCCTCATCCTTCTCAGCAGCGTAATGCAGCGCCGTGCGGTTGTAGCCGTCCAATGCATTGACCTGGGGGTAAAAAAGCCAAGGACTATGAAATACTACTCAAAAGTAAAAACACGTATATTTATAAGGATTCATATACTGTTGACATTTATGGTCATTATAGTTATATGTCATAACATATTTAACAATAATATAAGCGTAACTGACATAACTGAGTTGTTATTTAATATGATACAAATAAACTGAACCATGCTGTCTGGAAGATACAGGAAGGTGTGTGATCTTTCATCACCTTTTGGGTGACGATACACAGGGCAACTTTCATGGGGAAACTGCCAACCAGGTGAGACAGATCTGTATGATCACGAAAAGTCGTTGTTGCCCAACGTCAATGGGAAAGGGTCTGAGCAGCAGCGGTCTGCACCACTGCGGAAAAGGTTGCCCTGTGTATCATCACCCTTAGAGCTGTGGTCCCACTAAATCAGGGGTGGGGAACGGAGGGCCCGTGTGGGCGCAGGTTTTTGGGATGGCCTCTCAATCAGCCGATAATAAAACAGTCTTTCTCAGCTCCAGTCCTGGGGACCCACTGTTATTGCACTAAACGGTACCTCTGCTCCTTTTTCCAGCAGCAGTTCCACGCAGTCAACATCGGCCACCATGCAGGCACAGTGCAGGGGCTTCAGGGTTCCATGCATCCGGTTCACATCTGCTCCCTGGGAGACAAGGTGCAGTTCGGCACCTGGGTTATTCAGCTGATAGTGATTTGGTCAAAATAACTGAAATCATTATCTAAAAATATTACAAAGTAATGAAATGCCATTTCAGAGTCAATGGCTCTCTATGCATATCTAGTATAAAAGTACTTGTCGTTTTTTATAGCTGGATCATTATTCTGGAGATCAGACAATTGCCTGAAAACAAAGCTGTTCTTCAGAGAGTAATTAACAAGCCTACCCTGCGTATGAGATCCTCAATGTTGTCATGCGGAAAGGAGCGGATGGCGGCGATGGTGCGGATGAGTCTTTCAGACAGAGAGTACTTGCTTTGGATGCTCTGCATGATATACCACATAGTAGAACTCATGTGGATCCGAGAACATCGCACCCGTGCCTGGGTGACAGCTCACGGTATCGAAAGCACCCCCAGCGACGGAGGAGAAAGATTCCTATTCTGAAACAAAAATAAAGACCGTCCTGCATTTGGCAGTTTCTTCACAATCGACGAGCATTAGAATGCAGCAATATACACCATTCTTACACTATACACATCAACAACCTACAGTTTGAAGCAGCCTTGTAGTGCTGGATGACTGAAATATAAGTCGACAATAGCAAGATGCCACACAACTCGAAATTACGCTTACCATAAGCTTATTCACCCGTCCTCTCAAATATACATAAATTATATCTGTAGGGGGCAATGCAAAACTGTCCTAAAAGTCGTCGCTGACATTTTCGGCGAAGATAGGGTTCATGAAACCAAATACGGCCTGCTTGTGGCGCTTTTGTTTGCAATTACTCCTACACTCGATTATATTAAGTTTATCATGACTTGCATTGCAAATGTTTAAAAATGTAATCGCTGCACATATTCGCATTCTAAACGGCCAAGTTACCTTTAAATGGAACCTTTAGGCTGGGGTCTGCAGAACCTCATCTTATAAATATAAAATAATAAATAGCCATCGCATTTGCCAGCTAGTATTTTACCTGTAATAATTCTTGACCAACCGATCTCCTACATGCCATATCAAAATACATTACAGATTCGATCATGTTTACATCTAACTCTCTATTGCAAACTGTTTACATTTAGCGTAGGTTAGCTATCAAGCTACACAGTTCAATAGGGAAACAGTCATTTCGGTTTAATAGCACATCTTGTAATTCCAGCACCTAAAATCGACTTTTGGCTTTAATACCAGACATATGCACATGTTCGATGAAAAGTTAAAAGGTCTGTAAATACCTTGAAGCGTCGCTGGTTTTCGGTCTGACGGACAATAACACGGAAACGCCAGCTGTCACGTCACTTTCCGCGCGCGTCATTACACCGGGGTGCCGCGCGGCTCATGGTGTCTGCACAAACTTCCCAAAAGGCAAAATTACACTTTATTATACAGCGAACCTTTAACCCATTTACTGATACTTTACGTAGGTAATTATACGACTGTGTTATTTACATGCAAATCGCTGGCGAAACCCTACACTGTCACTGTATTTCGCGGTGCTGATCGCTACAAGTCAAGTGGGTTGGAATTCATGTTCAAGTAGGCATGCGTGCAGATTGTTCTCCACATACCAAGTGTGACCTGCCCAAATATAGTGATGCTGTCTACATAAATACGTCTCCTAATTCCGGTAGGGCGTTGAATCTAGGCAACACTGGCTGGGGTACACTTTAGACTGGACGCCAATCCATCACAGGGCAGACTTACAGTTATAGAAAACGGACAATTAAGATTAAGGAGGAACCAGAGTACAAGCAATAAATAACTGCAACACGAAGAGAACAAGCACACACTGGTCATTGGTACCAAATGCATGAAGCTGTCATCAAAAGGCCAAATTACCAAATTCACCTTAGGCCTTTTCGTTATAGGTTGTCATAGAAGGGAAATGGCTTAAAGTGCCAAACCAGCAACTAAGGAAAACAACATTTCTTTCAAATGAATTCTAGTTTGAACTAATTTCAAATAAAAAACAAAACAGCGGAACTTTAAATGCACATTTGTCTTGTGGAAGAAAAATCGGTGAGAGGATCTTTGAGTTTTTCATTACAATCGTTTAAGCAAAAAAGCATGTTAGTTTTTGTGTGTGCCTTGTCTCCTCCTTGTGGTGTTTAATATGCTTTGCAGGCTATCTAGACGGATTTCCCAATTTTATCGTTTTATTTTCCCATTAAATGCATTCGCAGACATCCCATCTTAGGGATATTGATCTCAGGGAGGCAGATGAGGGATGGAAGGGAAGGGATGTCTGCAAACAAGTGCATTACATCAGGAAATCATTTAGGTATTTAATCACCTTCCGCAGGTCTTGGGGGGTATTCCATCACTAAGCAAAACTGCGCTTAAATGAATAAGCCTGGCTTAAATTCCCATTGATTCCCATTTTAACCTAAGGCTGTTCCATTAAAATGGTTCAGTCGACCTTGTTCATATTAACTCAGGCCAAGCTTGTTAAAGCCCTCATTGTGCATGAGCACAGGGTACTTAAGTAGCCCTGAACAAACGATTGTCGATATGAGCAGTGATTTCACAAAAAGAAGGCAAAATGAAAGCGGTGTTGTTCTCCACAGCCGAGCAAACGCTGGTTATGTACTTATGAGGATTACAAGGATGTAATCACTGGCCAGGCAACAGTACCACTGTTAACAAGGCAAGTGAAGTGATATGGCAAAATGTCACCAATAGGTTAAATCAGGGTTCTCAAACTCCAGTCCTGGGGGGCCGGAGCCCTACACAGTTTTTGGTTCACTTTCATTTAACACACCTGATTCAACTCCTTGTGCTAATTGCCACACAGCTCTGGAGCTGAATCATTTGTGGTGGAACAGGGAAAGAACTAAGCTACACAGGGCTCTGGCCCTCCAGGACTGGAGTTTGAGACCCCTGGGTTAAATAGTATATGTATCCAACTGTTTCTATGGCTCAGTTAGTAGTCTGACTGGTATTCAGAGTTGCTGGTTCTTTGTCCCTCTCTGTCCACATGAAACTCAAAAAGGCATATAATATAGGGAAAACATTACATATGTTTCTCAGTGAGTGCCATATTAAAAGGACAACATACAATCATATTAAATTGCATTAACTGGTGAATGGGGCTGGGGATGGGCTCTTGGGGGGGGCTCTTGGGGGATGGGCTCTTGGGGGGGGCTCCTCTGCTTGGTGCTCCCCAAGGATGTGGTGCCCAAGTCTCCATATGGCCAATCCAGCTCAGCTGTTTCTGGTTGTCATTGATTGCTATATCAGTGTAAGAGGCTACTGACGCCCCCCCCCCCGGAGCAGGTGGGGTTCAGGGCTTTGCTCAGGGCCCAGCAGTGACGCGATCACTCCGCCTGCTACGGGATTTGAACCGGCAACTTTTTTGTTCACAGGCACTAACACGCAGAGCTACATGCCACCATAAAAGACAATTATGACCAAACAAGTATCTGTTACCCGCACTTAAACTGATCAGATAAACATGGTTGAACCCAGCATTTTTGCTGTTAGCTATATCCATTTTAGGCATCTGGCACATATGAAACTATTTAAATGACATGTGCCTTTTCAAAGTTGTCATATTAGTGACCATTAAAAAAGGAGACTCACTTGGACAAGTGTCCTTAAAAATGTGGATGATTCTAAATTTAGTGTTTGAAGAAGGTTAAACTTAAAGCAGTAGCTGATAAAGTGAACTGTTTTCTAAAATTTTTAGGAAAATGCAAGTCTGAAAGAGTAGTAGTAGGAAGATCTAAGTCTGGAAACCAGTGTGATCAAAAATTGGTTTCAGCAGGTTGGAATCACAAAACATTTTTCTTTCTCAACACCCTACAGTAAGTGCATGTAGCATGCTTCATCTGAACATTGAACATCGATTATGAGCGCTGTGAAGCTTAACAGAATCAGATTTATTTGCCAAATATGTTAACACAAGGAAATTTGGTTCTAGTCGATGGTGGCACTCACAGTAGACAGACAGTACATGGACAATGAACATATAATTTACAGACAATACACAATATACAAGCTGTATCACAACATTATTGCTCCCTAGCAGAACAGTGACTCCGATACGCAGAACCCCATCACTTTTTCAGAGCATGACGTGAGAAGAGTGAACATCCGAGAGGCAGCAGGACCAGATGGCATCTCTGGAAGGGTCCTTAAAGCCTCTACTGGCAGACTAGCTCTGGTGTTCTCAGATATATTTAACTCATCACTGTTCCAAGTCAGAATACAGATCTGTTTCAAAAAGTCCATCATCATCCCCATTCCCAAGAAAACTCACTCAGCATATCCAAATTACTGCCTGGTCGCACTCACCTCAATAGTACAGTAAATGCTTTGAAAGGTTACTCAAGGATATGCTCCACAATACCCAATACACTGACCCCACTATAATTTGCCTACCAATCCAACAGATCTATATATGATACAATCGCCCTCGTCCTGTACACTATTTTTGCCCTTAAACAATAGGAAGGGGAACTAGTTGTAAATTCTTTTCATTGATTATAGACTACACTAGCAGATAACTAAGGACTGAGTAATCGGGATGCCCAAAAGGCAGAATGATGAAGCAATAAGTCGTTCATCAACATCATCTGGTTCCTGACCTCAGTATATTGTAGTTCCTAACCGGTTTTAACCACAAATTGTACATTGTCTTAAACTCTAAAATGATCTGTAACACACACAAGTTAGGAGAAGATTGAGGAGGCTGTGGATAACAACATCCAGTGCACCAGACAACATGATCTGGAAACTCCTTCCTCCAAGAGGGAATACCTCTGGTCTAGTACCTACTAGTTTAATGGTGAAACAACAAAAAATGACACACAGAAACTCCCAAGGTGTGTTCTGCACCTCCTGCTGGGTCCCTTTACACTTTGATTATAAAGTCATATTCACTTTAAGCGGAATTGTCAAGTTTGCTAACAAAACAGTCATGGTGGACCAGTGGGTATTCGAGAAAGCAGGTTTGGGTGTAAACCTAAAGTCCGACTTGAATAAATCTGACAGAGGGTAAACATTATCTACCTCTGGGGGTATACCATCAAGGTTCCTATGGAAATCCAAGCTTATTTCAATAAATCTTACTATATTAAGTGGCAATTGGGTTCCATTACTGGGCTTATCTTATTCCCCGCTCACTAACTATGGTAATTTATGCTTCTGAACTAGCCTGCTCCAAAATAAATAAGTCCCACATGGCGGAAACAAAATCTGGCATGATTATTTTTTTCTTGTTTTGACATCATAGCACACTGCAGAGATGTGTTCACCTGTCATGATCAATTTAGAATATACACTATATGGACAAAAGTATTGGGACGCCTAGCCATTAAACACAGGAACTTTTGTGACATCCCATTCTATGGAGTTGGTCCCTCTTTTGCAGCTATAACAGCTGCCACTCTTCTGGGAAGGCTTTCCACAAGATTCTGGAGTGTTTCTGTGAGAATTTTTTTCCATTCATCCAGAGGAGCATTTGTGAGGTCAGGCACTGATGTTGGCTGTGAAGACCTGGTTTGTAATCTTCATTCTAGTTCACGCCAAAGGTGTTCCATGGGGTTGAGGTCAGGACTCTGTGTGGGCAGGTCAAGTTCTTCCACACCAAACTCACCCAACCATGTCTTTTTGGACCTTGCTTTGTGCACTGTCGCACAGTCATTTCAGAACAGAAAAGCATCTTCCCCAAACTGTTTCTACAAAGTTGCAAGCATAGAATTGTCCAAAATGTCATGTTATGCATATCTGACCTCACAAATTCTCTTCTGGATGAATGGGCCAAAATTCCCATAGACATACTGCATCATCTTGTGGAAGGCCTTCCCAGAAGAGTGGCAGCTGTTACAGCTGCAAAGGGGGGACCGACTCCATATTGATGCCTATGGATTTAGATTGAGATGTCATAGAAGTTCCTGTGGGTGTAATGGCCAGGTGTCTCAATACTTTTGTCCAAATAGTGTTTATGAGATGTTCTTACAGTGTGAAAACATTAATTTACCTGCTTGTGTTAGTGTATAATAATGTATTGGGGGGAAAAAAAATGTTGTCTTGCTAATGAAATATTACTCACTGGCTAATTTAACCGATAGCATTGTAAAGGAGGAGGGACCTTTTTGTAACAGAAACAGCTGGGGTTGGATTAACCATATGGAGACTGGGGCACCAAGCAGAGGAACCCCCCATAAGCCCTGCTGGTCCCATTCACAAATGTCTTTTAACAAGTTACTGTGATTTAATTTAAAATACAGCTCTGGGAAAAATTAAGAGACCACAGCAAAATTTTCAGTTTCACTGATTTCTCAAGTAATTGGTATGCGTCTGTGTAAAATATACATTTTTTTGCAAACTGCAGCCTGGCTGTTGTCTACTTCTCTTTGATGAAGGGCTGCTTTCTTGCCTTATGGGACTTCAGTCCTGCTTCTAGGAGTCTGCTATGAAGTCCTAGCAGTGCACTTCACACCTGCATTTAATGTTTCCCATTCTTTTTGAGAGTCACATGATGTCATCCTTCAATTGCCGGATAAGTTTAGAAAGCATTAGAAAGTCACTTCTGACCTCTACCTGGCTGGTTTCTGGCCATTGCCAGTGTCTCCTGCTTCACCTTACTTTTGTGTACTGCTGTCTTAGAAATTCTGAGCCTGGAAGCAAACTGCCATGTGGCCTTCTGACAACAGAACCAAGATTAAACCATGATTTTAAAATGCAGACGTAAAAATAAATGTAGATGTGAAAAATATATATAGCTAGTCTCATTTTCTTTCCAGAATGTCTGATTGTATTGTTTTATTTAATTACGGCATTCACTAAAAAGCCTATGTAACACTTTCTGAATATTAGATGCATTCTTGAATTCCTTGAAGGCAGAGAGGGTCTGCAAACCAAAAACTCTGATTACCAGGCACATGCTCCACCAGCTGAGCCGCAGACAGAGTAGATTATGGTTGCATTTCATCTCTCTGTGATATTTTGCCATATTAATAGTGGTAGTTTTCCCTTTTCTTCTGATTAAATCCTTGTAAACTGCATGAGCTGCATTGTCTCAGCTGTGGTAAAGTACACCACTGACATACCCATTGCTCATGCATCTCACCATCTGCTATGTCAGAATTCAGGGTCTGCATCCTTCTAAGGCTGCATTCGAGGAATGAATGCATGACAGCGGTGCAAGAAGACTGTCCCATTTTGAAATCCCTTTAAATGTGGTCTAGAAATGCGTCCTTCTTTTTCCAATCCATGGAGGATGCACCTGATAGATCCTTTGCAGCCCAGCATATCCCAAGATTCATTGTGCACAGGTAAAGTGGGTGTGCCCCAGCTAGGCGAAAGGAGCAGTGCTTTGTGACTCAAGGGTAAGGGCGGAAACAGCTGGTGACGCAAATTATCCATAAGCCAGACCATCTTATTTGACAGTGCGTTCTGCTCAACCTTCGAAGAACTTGGCCTACAAGGGCTATGCCTTCAAAGGATGCAGCCCCTGAATTCAGACACAATTGTCTTTAACAATTAAGCTTGAATTCAGTTAATGTGATTCAGGGTCCCCTGAATCACTTACAGAGATGACCTGAAGTCATACCCTATGGCTCCCCACACCATGATGTCATACCCTATGGCTCCCCACACCATGATGTCATACCCTATGGCTCCCCACACCATGATGCCAGGAGTAACGCCGGTGTGTCTCTCCACAACATTGGCAGGATTGGTCCTCTCCCCTTGGCGCCGCCATACATGAACACGACAGTCAGTTGTGGTGATGCAAAACCGAGATTCATCGCTGAACATGGTACAATGCCACTCGTCATCAGTCCACGCCTCCGGTCATCAGTCCACGCCACCATTCCAAATGCAGCTGTTTCTGAGCTGGTGTTAATGGCAGCCTAATGTGCATTCTTGGGGGTTGGCAATTATGACGTCATGCTATCACCTGTTTCCTGTTGCCTTGATAAAACCAGTGTGATTTGGTGTTTTTTACACATTGATAACAGCTTGACGCCGAAACGCGTCTGTGTGGCATGGTGCAATAAACTTTTTTTCTTAAATAGCATGAGAAGTATTTTGTGAGTGCGGTTCCTTTTTTGCATTTTGATATGGTTAACTCGCACCCTAAGTGTTTTTGTGATATTTTGGAGTTTGAGCACGCCTATCTTTGATACTAATGGCAGCCTACACATGGGACAGTGAACCTGTAGTCCAGCTGATGCCAGTCGTCAAGACACAGTGCAGGGTGACGCGGGGTGATGTAGAGAGTCCAACACCTGTGTCTGGATGGCAGGTGCAGATGTCATGGGGTTCTGTAATGCTTGGTGCACAATATGATGATCTTCCCTTGCTGTGGTCTGTCCTGGGCCAATGAGCCTTCTGCACCCATGACCCCATCACCGGTTCACCAGTTGGCCTTCCTTGGACCACTTTTATTAGGTACTGACCACTGCATACTGGGAACACCCCCATAAAACCTGCTGTTTTGGAGATGCTCTGACCCAGTCGTCTAGCCATCACAGTTTGGCCTTTGTCAAAGTCATTCAGTTCCTCACGCTTGCCCACTTTCCCTGCTCCTAACACATCAGCTGTCATTTCACCTGTCAGTGGTTTTAATATTATGGCTGATCGGTGTATATGTATTCCCAATTCCAGAAAAAAAAGTGACATAAGACACAAAAGAAATGTATGTCTGCTGAGTTTTGGAATTTAAAATACAATGTCAATGCCACACTTCACCCCAATTCCTGTTGTACGTGTCCCTACAGTATCCCTGGTATTTCCATCTGTTTGGGAGCTATTCACTTTGATTTTTTTCGTTAACAACCAATGATAAACAGTAGCAAGTTGCTTCAGCACACTGGAGGTTTCCTGGGACTGTGGGTGGACAGCTACAAGCTGCAATGTCATGATGCCTGACACTCCCTGGCTGTAGGATCCTGTCATCAGAAGCAGCCGAAGCCACTAACAAGAGGAGTGGGACAGCAGCTCATTGCCTGTGAGCTGAGGGGTAACGAACAGTAAACTTTAATCAGAAATAATTAATAATTCATGTCCCAAGGCTTCGGCATCTTCCACACCGACTGAAATGAATTATTCATCTCTTATTTACTCTTTTTTAAATATATATTGCATTGCTAAATCGCAAATGTTATGTATGAAGGAGGATACAGGGGAGCTGAGATGTTAGTCAGTATGTATGAAATTTTATTTAGTCCCCATTATTTGCTGCACAGAATTCATTGAGACTGACTTTGGGAATTCATTGGGATTGACTGCAAATATCTGTTTTTCGATTTCTGGGAAGACATGAAGCAGTGCAGTACCCAGCTTTTAGGGCAGCTATCAGAAGAAATGCAGCAACTCCTTGTTATCAATCTACTTTTCCCTTAATTGCTTAATAAAGTAAGATCTGATATTTGTAATACAGTTGTACAGTGCACACTTCAAGTTCATTAAAAGTTATTAAAATCAATTCAACATATATTCTCGACAACTAAATAGCTCAGCGGTGCACTAAGAAAAAACTGCCTGCATCCAAGCTGTTCCTTAATGGGTTTTTTACTTATTTTATTTTTTTTTATTAAATAATAAATTTAACAAACTAAAAGATATCTTTATAAACAACCCTCAATTACACTTAGTGCAGCATTGGATTATTAAACCTGGAACACTAAAAATGAGTAATATAATCAAAATTCCACTTCAAAGTGGTGTAATAGCTTAACGTGAACATTCACAGATACAACAAATAAAACAAACTATTATGCTTAGTGTAGCATTATAGTAAAAGAACAGATAGAACATACAGAACAGCAAAAATCACAATTCCACTTAAACGTGAAGCACCACCAGTCACCCAAGCTGAATGCAGAAGTACTTATGAAACACAATAACAGGCTGGCTGACTGCACACACAGAGAGGAAGGAGTATTAATTAGGGTGTGGAAATTGTTCAGACAATTTAATCTCATGGCACAAGTTATGGTCTATAGATGGTCTATTATTACTGAATATAGTTTCCATATTTGAGCCAGAAGGCCTTTGTATGTTTCTGCCATCATTTGAGCTCATATATATATATATATATATATACACACACAGTATACACACACACACACACACACACACACATATACACTGCCCGGCCTAAAAAAGTCGCCATTTTAATTTTTCTTTGGACTGCCTTTATCTTTTATTATGACACACATTTCTCATGGCATTGTTAATTTCATTTGATTTGACTACTCATTCAACCAATGTTATATGAATTGTTGAATCTCAGTTAATAAGTTGTTGAAATGTTACAAATACTCTGTATACCCTCTGTAGGCAGACTATCAAAATAGAGTATTACTCTATTTTTTCATATTTAGAATGCCTAAGATGTGAGATCTAAGTGATCCTAAAGTGATCCCAGCAACAGCCGCCCTCCTGGGCTTTCGACATACTGCTGTATCTAGTGTTTACAGAGGATGATGTGATGAATAAATACAACTAGTCAATGGTGCTGCTGTGGCTGAAATCTCCTTATTAATGAAAGAGGTCAGAGGATAATGGCCAGACCTGTTATAGTACAAAAGTGGCATGCGTTCACCTGGTACTACATAGTGGAACCTAATAAAGGGGCCCCAGAGTGTATTAATATCATTAACATTACAATATACACTCACTGAACACTTTATCAGGAACACTGCACTAATCCTAGGTGGTGCTTCATTTTGCTCTAAAAGCAGCCTCACTTTTTCGTGGTATGGATTCAGCAAAATGTTAGAAACATTCCTTCAAGGTTCTGCTCCATGCTGACATGATTAGATTTTGCAATTGTTGCAGATTTGTCAGCTGCACACCCATGCTGCAAATCTCCCATTGTGCCACATCCCAAAGGTATTCTACTGGATTCAGATCCAGTGACGGGGGGGCTGCTGAAGAACACTGAACTTATTGTCATGTTCCTGAAACTTGAGATGACTTTTGCTTTGTGACGTGAGGTGCAGTGGGACCCCCATATCCAAGATAGTTTCCCACAGTTCGAATCATAAAGTTTAAAAATTCTAGAAATGATTCATAAGTTTCAAACTGTGTGCCAAGCGAGTACAGGCTGTAAACCAGTGAGTACCCAGAATAGGCTAAAATAATATGTACTGGTATATGATATAATATTTTTCATTGTAAAATGTGTAAAATTGTAACAGTAACCTGTGTTTTTCCATGGTTCCTTCGTTCTTTAAGGGGTATAAAAAGCATGATTTACCTTGCTCTGCCATCCCCTGCAATTTTTTCATTGCTATATCGTTTCTTGAGAATTAGGGTAAAACGTCTGAATTCCTTTCATTTGAGAGAGTACAGTACAGTACAATTCATTACTGTATAATACTGTTCAATTTACTTTATTATTACTGTATTCAGTGTTGGTAATGTCTTACTGTGTGTAATTTATCAATTAAACTTTACCATTTCAATGTACACAAAAATCATGCTATATGTGGTGTCTACGGATGGTTCACTATCATCCAGTAGGTCTTGTAATGTATCACCCGTGCATACATCCCTCTATTATTATCCATTAGAAGATGGGTAAATTGTGGCCATAAAAGGATGCACACAGTCACCAATACTCAAACAGGCTGTGGCATTCAAGCAATGATCAATTGGTATCAATGGGCTCAAAGCGTGCCAAGAAAACATTGCCCACACCATTATACCACAATGACACAAGACAGGGTGGGTGTGTGGTGTCATGTTGCTAATGCTAAATTCTGATCTACCATCTGCATGCCTCAGCAGAAATCAAGACACGTTAAACCAGTCTACATTTTTCCAGTCTTAAACTGTCCAGTTTCGTGAGCCTGTGCCCACTGCTGCATCAGCTTTCTGTTTTTGGCTGACAGGAGTGGAACCTGACATGGTCTTCTGCTATTGTAGCCAATGCCCCTCAAGGTTCCATGTGTTCTGCATTCTGAGATGCTTCTCTCTCAGCTAACATGGTGTACTGGGATCAGCTAGTAGTGGGTGCAGCCTCCCCCCCCCCTTCCTGTCTTGGTACTCATTCCCAGTCCAAGAGTCATGGATCGGGCTGGAAAGAGGATAGCACAGAAGACTGCCTTACAGGTGTAGCAAAACAAAGGGTCCGAGGAGGAGGATGAAGATCGAAGAAGGGAGAGGGGTTGCAGCTAAGGAGTCTGAGAGCAGAGAGTGAACTCTTGCTGATCTGAGCAGTCTGTTATGGGCACAAATGGCATAAGCAGAGGTTCAGGAGGTTATTTGGAGGCAGGAGCATGCAGGACAGGAGTGGCATTTTAAGGCACTTCAGCATCAGTTTAGACTACTAAGTGGAGGGATAAGTCTGCACTGCTCTAGTGCTCAGTCTGGCCGATCTAGACTGCTTGGAAATGCAGGATGGAAACGCAGACCCTGGTTTCAGCTGTTTGTCTTCCTAAGCTGTGTTCTACCAGAGAGGCCCTCACGCCATTCACAGCAATGCAGGTCAGTTACCACCTAAAAAACTGGAATAGTTGTTTGATTCAAATGTATAGAAAATATACAGAACATTTTTGCTAACATTTGGAAAGATTGCAGTAGTCTGTCAGACTGGGTTTTCAGCTTGATTCCTCTGCTAACTGGTAAGCCGCAGTGGCTTATGTTCATGATGACGTTAAATCTGCCATTTTAAGGAAGTATAATATCAATATAGAGACACACTGGCAAAGGTTCCTCTCCTTTGACATTGAACCTGCAGAGAACCCAAAAGAACTGCATGCCAGGCTAAAGGAAATCTATAAGAAGTGGATCTGACCACAAGGTAAGTTGGTTAAGAAACTGAAGGAGAAATCATTACTCTTGAGCAGTACTTCAGAATGCGTGCCCCGGAACTTCAGGTCTGGGTCTGTGAGTGTGACCCTGAAGCAGCAGCAGAGGCAATATCACAGACAGATGTACTTGTGGTGGCACAGAATAAAAACCAATCCTGCAGCTAGAAAGTTGGCAAAGACCGCTGCAGACTGAGAGGCCCCCACCAACATCAAAAGGATACACCTGGGATGGGTAAGCCTCCCGTGACAGGAAATCTGGTAGCTGTGACAACACCTGGGACTTCTAGGAAAAGATCTGTGTGGTCAGGAGGGCCTGTCACGTCACAGGCAAGTACAGAGGCAAAGGCAGGCATGGGGGAAACCAAAGGGGGTGTTTTAAAATTAAATTACAGGCAGGGCAAAAGGAAAATGGACCACAAGAAGTCAAAACAGGATAGGGAGGATCAAGTAAGTGCGCAGGACACAAGGGGCGTGCACGCAGGCAGCAACATCAATGACTGGACTGGGGAGCTCAAGACAGGGAGGCACTATATACACGTCACTGATGAGGGAGCAGACGAGAGGCACCTGGGGTGATCCACACGAGGGCTTTAGAGAGACAAGATTAAACAAGTAACAGGTGTGTCTTGTTAGAGCCACACAACGGAGAGAACGAGGGGGAAGGGAAGCAGGTCGTGACCACACAAAACCAGTATGCCCTAAGAATGCAGTTGAGCTTATGTAAGTGTGTTACATGCATAGATGCAGTGTAGCAGCAACTGTCTTTAGGAGGTTAACAGCAAACAGTTAACTGCTCTGATTGACATTGGGAGTGACCAGACACTGGTTCATGGGTAATTTATTCTACCAACTTAGTAAGTCCCTGTGACAAGCTTCCTGTCTGCTACATCCATGGTGATCACAAACTACTATCCACGGCAGACATTAAGGTACAGGGCCAGACCTTATCTTATGAATGTAAGTATGACAGACAATCTACCATTCCCTGTGGTCTTGGGGCTTGATATACCAGTTCCCTTGGACTTGTTGCAGCTGGTGCAGATGAGTAAAGTTGTGCTCACCGAGGCAAAAGCTAAACAGCCAGAAGAAGAAGCCAAAATTTTATCTAGTGCTTTTCCTATTTTTGATACTGATGTAGACGTAGCACCTTAAAGGCCCAGAAGACAGAGAAGACTGGGAAACAAGCATATAAAGCTTCTGTATTGCCAGGTGCATCCAGTTCAGACTTGTCCCAGAGTGTTAAATTACCAACTAATCTCATTCAGTTGCAGCAGAAGGATAACAATCTAGCTTCTTGCTTAGAGAGGCAAAGTGAGAGGAGGCACTGGTGAGACTATAGAAAGTTACTTTCTATAGCAGGGAATATTCCCTAAGCTGGGCACCTAGGGAAATACAAAACGTCAGCTAGAATTAAACAGCACTTTTACTCCCCAGAAAAAATACACTGTGAAGCTTACAGTTACATTTTAATTACTCACAGTTCTAATATGAAGTTTACAGTTCAACCACGAATGTTTCGTGGTAGGACTGTGAACTTTGACTTTGAAGTTCATGGTCACCTCTTCTGGTGTTTAATAATTCTGACCGAAGTTTACAGTTTGACTGTAGATTTCACAGTAGAACCATGAAAAGTGTACCAATTCACAGTAAAAATTCATGGTTGAACTGTGAAAATACATAGTAAAGCTGTCAAACAAGTTTACAATTTTACTATGAAATTTCACAGTGTATTTTTTCCCCCCATTTGAGAGGCTTGGCATGAATATCGTCTGCTTGTTGGAGAAGTCGGACAGGTAATCAGTTAATGTTGGTGATTACTGACTGTAGCCACCTCCACCCCGCAAAGGTGAGCAAGAATCGCCGTAGCACAAGAGCTCTCCCACCTCAGCCAATAAAGAGGATAATATACGCTAAGGTTGGACTGCCCACTGTACACCTTTCCACTCCACTAGGGTATGATTCTCGAGTTGGTGCAATGAAGGGAGTACCCAGGTAGCTTAATATTAAGCCATCCTCTATATTCTGCCCCCTTTTGGACTATTTTAGCATCCATCAATATAATTTTAGTGACCATCAGCTTCTATTTAACCTTAACATGCAGATTCCACTATCGCTAATATTTTTACATGCCTATTATTGCCAATATTCACACTCTCTTAGTTTTAAAGAAAGGACAAGAAAATCATTTAAAATTCTTATGACCTGCTTCTCCAGTCTCCACATTCCACATCACACTTTGAGCAGTTCAAATTAGGAAAAACAAACATTTAAGCATTTGTACATCAACTACAATTTTCTGCCTTATGAAATAGTACTTGTTGCAGTCATGCTATTATTATTATTATTAATAATAATAATAATAATAATAACAATAACAATAACAATAACAATAACAATAATAATAATAGTGCAATGATGCGATGGAGGTACTAGTAACAAAGAGGGAGCAACTCAGAGGGAAGGAGAGAGAGAGAGACAGAGAGAAATGGGGAAGATGGGGGGAGAAAGGAAAGGAAACTGCCCCCGCAGGGAGAGGAGACAGGTCAAAGACTGCCCTCTGTCTGGTAGGGAGAACATGGGCAAGAGAAGCAGTGAGATGTAGATACAGAGAAAGAGAGAAGTGGTTTAAAAAAAGAGACAGTTATCTTCCTAACTTTCCTCCCTTCATGATGACACACACTTTCAAAAAAAGAAGTTAAAAAAGCACTTATGAGTACAGCCTGTACTGTACCTTAACTATATGGTAAGATCACACCTTACACACCACAGGATGACTGTAGCCTTTTAAGAAAGCCCTTATTATCAGCCATGATTAGATGAGACTTGGGCAGAATTCACACATTATAAAGCACAACTCCACAGCAGCTAATTAAGTAGGAAAGTCACAGCCTCAGTTTTAATCATAGGTACTCAGATTTGCGAACCCTAACTATAATAAGGATGTGATGTATTGATATTTCCATGGGATCATTCTTCATAGTGTAACTTATTTTTATTGTATAATTTCGATGGAATTTTACTTAAAGGACAGTTGCACATGAAGTCACACTGCACCATCTACACCAAGTAATAGCTGTCATCTGCCACATTAGTCCAGAGTTTCCGGTTTAATGCAATACCCCATGGACCCTATTTCCCACTGGCGCAAAGGGTATGGAACGCCATGGGGGTCGAAACCCTCTGAATCAACACGTCAAATCTGTACATCTTAAGACATCGAAAACGAACGTGTTAGCACATTCATTACATTCATTAAGACGTTGGGACCATTAAAACTTCCATACTACTGGTTGGCTTCACATACCCCCCCATTCTGACACTGAGCTGCTGTATGAACATTGCCTGTGTTATTGGCATGTGGGCTCCACGTTTTGGTAATGATGTATGATGCTGGCTCTACATCTGGGCACGTACCTATCATGTGTCTTCTGCGCAAATTTGATGTACACATTTGGACAAATGTGGATCAGTCCATTTATGTGGGTCATTCTGCACTCTGGTGGCTGAGCAGAGCACAAAATCACCTCCAGAAATTTGTACACTCACGCACGCACTAAAAATATATGTAACGTGGTCGATTTTTAATATTTAATTGTATGTGACACATATTACAGACATGAGTCTTAAGACATACAGATTTGACGTTTTGATTTGGAGGGTTTTCACCTCGATGGCGTTCCATAAAAGGGCGACGCGGAGTGGTTTTGCTGGTTTCATACCAGCGCATTGCTTGTTTTCATGCCACGCGTGCATGTTGTCAAAACAGCAAATGATTTCACGCCCGCTATCTTAAGGAGGCGTGGCCAGGCGCATTGCAGGCACGTTGCTGTTTTAAGGCATAGAAATGACATTGCGCTTTTGGCCAACAGAAACCATGTCTAAAGTCAGTGGCGCATTGTTAAATGGTATTTAAGGAGCGTGTTTTACAAACATTGAGCTGATGCATAATGCTCGTTATTGACACAGGTATGTGCTCGAGGTGTACTAAAGGTTTGTTGTTATTTTATTTAATTTATATTAATTTATTTTTCATTATAGAGTACATCCGGTCCTTTCACGTAATCATACATTTCAATAAAACACCAAAAGAAAAACAAGACATATTAAGTAAAGAACAAACCATATCATTAAAAAACCTTTTAAGATAATTATCAGAATTAAGCACATACTGTATTTCAAAGGACATTTGCATTGCTGAAGATGCATTTCAGATATTGAGATACGTCAGGTGAAACATTACAATACAGCCGCAGAAGGCTACAGCATTCTTTGTAGCTTGTTGTATGTTGCGTAACATTGCCATGCGTGATGGATGTCTGTTGGACATAAATGAGGACACATTAGAGGACTTTAGAAGGCGTGATGCTGAACTGCATGTGCCGATGCCAACAAAGGAATGTAGGCTGGCAGCAGTGCGGGTAAGGAGGGATCAGCTGGCAGAAGAGCTGAATCGCCTGTAGCCTGGTAAGGAATCTAAAGCGTGAGATATAGAAAAACAGCAGCCCTATTGCCTTTTATTAGAACATTTTAAAACACCTTAAAAACTCTATGTTGTGTGCCATTTGAACAAGGATTTCACTTTTATTTATATTTTGCAAACTGCAGACCCAAACTTAAAATAAAAAAACACACAAGCATAATTAAGTCCCCGTTCCCATGTACATGTTTACATTTAATGTCATGTGTTTAACCTGAAGCAAAAGAAAAGGTATTATACATTTATAGGCCTCAAACTGGGCATTGCACAACTTACAATGATATGAGATTAAAGAAGGTCCCTTAGTACTTTAAAAAATAGAGCCTTGTCCACAAAGGAAGCCTATTGAAGATAAGCGACTGGAGTATAGGCCTTTTTTGTGTCTGTAAACAGTGATTACGTGTTTTCTTGGTGGAGCTTAACTGGTGACGGAAAGTGACAGTTTTTCAGTAGCAGTCAGGTATGAGCACTAAAATCAAATTTACAAAATAACAATGGATCTGGATGCCTTCCCCAATTGTTTTAATAATTTTCCAGCAGAAGACAGGTTGTCTTACACTAATAAGTGAGCAATGAGGTTAGGCTTCCTGAGCCAAACTCACTGTCGGGTCAATAGGTCAAGAATCCAAATAAATGACCAAGGTTACTGTGGTCGGACATCTTTGTATCCCTTGCAGCAAAACCCAGCAGCTTTATGAAAGAAAAGCTCTAGGCAAACAAATCTCTTGATGCATACAATTTTGTACTTTGCAGTCATGTCCAGGACATTGAATACCGAGATCTGTCGAATGATTTTTGTGTATTACAGACCGACATACTGCCTAGCCATCGGCAAGGACATAAAACACAGCTATACAAGACGGGCTATTATTAAATCATCAGGTATCCCCTATATGCAGGTATCCCCTGCTTTATGAATGTTCACTATACACAACTTTGCTTTTATGAAAAGACATTACATTAGCACCTGCTTTTGGTAGCCGAAAAAAAATCAAAGTATAGGATTTGCCCTTAAACACAATTCGGGTCATACTCACAAACTCATTACCAGAATTTTCTCTAATTTTTAAATTTAGTTTCATGACAACAATTTTGCATCTGGGTAATTAACCAGCTGTAAAGTAAAACAATTGACAATACAGAACAATTGAAGAAATGACGGTACATCTTATTGTTATACTAATTGTTCATCGATTGTGAGTTACATGCAAAAAAGTTGAAAGATTTAAAAACATTTTATTTAGTTTTGTGTTTTTGGCTACCTATTTTTGGCTCTTTTTAAACATTAAACAGGAAACATTAAATCAGGGCTACACATATAACTGACATTATAAGCTTTATCTCACAGTTTCCTGTAATATATCCCATAATTGATAAGCTCTTTCCTTAAATGAAATCCTGGCATGATGAAAAAAGCTTATTATGCAAAACTGGACACAGCATTTTAATTTTTCAATTCGGGATGATCCCCTAAAATAACAAACTAACAAAGAAAAGATACAGAGCTGAGACCAATTTAAAGTGAGAATTGTCTATAAACCGACAGGCCTAGATTAAGTAAATTATGACTCAGGCAGTCTTCCCTGCTAGTGATATCTGAACCCATTCCATTGCTGCTCATATCCATGTCACATCAGAAAAATGTGCAGAAGGCGTGGAATTCATCTTTCATACTCTTCGAAATGAACTTATGTTCTTTAGACCATTCTGAGTTGTCAGAAGGCATTCTGAACGATAGTATCCACTTAAAATGATCTGGGTGATTATTTACAGTGATTCTGGAGGCCGTGCATTGTTAACCAATGAAACGCAACATCAAAAATTGTTTGTGCGTCATCGAGTCAATAACAGGATTTATTATGCAGCTGCTAAGCGGACTTGTCCTCTGGGAACCGAGAATGTTTATTCATTTTTATTTGTGTAAAGGCAGCTGCACTATTTTTTCAGTGGAAGCTTTGTAATCAGTAATAAAATGATGGTAATTTATCGTAGTTTGTGAAACCACATATTTATTTAGTGAACAGCCATATGTTATCCCTTACAAATTACATTAATGGTGAAAAAGAGGTCAATTAAGCATCTGTCCAGACCTTGGGCCTAATTTATAAAGAATGTTTGTAAATTCTTGTGGGAGAGGAAATATTCGCATGACAACTCACCCTTCATATGAAAAGTAAAAGTCAGATTTATAAAACCTTGTTTAAACCACGACACACATCATACAGGTTATTAAGAGATTGCCCCATTCCCACCCACTAATTACCTTGCATCAGCGATGCAAATTAACCACGTGTATATTAACATTTAGAGATCGGCGGTCATTGTTGACACACCACAGCACAACAGCATGTGTCCTCTGCATTTAACCCATATGTGACAACATGACATAGCAGGGGGCAGCTAATTCAGTGCCCAGGGAGCAGTGCTTGGGGGCGGTACCTTGCTCAAGGTATCTTAGTGGTGCCTTGCTGGTCAGGGATTTGAACCAGCAATCTTTCAATTGCAAGTGTGCTTCCCTAACCACTAATCTACCACTGCCCAACATTCAACATTTGCAACGCCATTTCAGAGACAATAGAGCCAGAAACAAGAGTGGAAAAAAGGAATTTCTTGGAATGTGAAGTGCAGACTTTATAGTGTCTGAAGTAGAGTAACATCAAACCATTTTATCTCGTGGTGCATCTGGCAGTGTGACAAAAGGAATGTGACATGTGACTGCTGATGTTAATGCAGTCAGGTCAACAAGCTGGACAAAGTCAAAAATAAAAGAATATGGACAGATTTAAAATCCATTGAACCAGCATTCCTCTTCTCTCTGTGCAGTTGGTGATATGGTGGTAACCCCTTCACGTTTGATGGTTGGGGGGAAGACCCCCACAAACATGAAAATTCATGAATAATATTTGGGCACCTCTAACCTCAACCCATAACAGTCTGCTAGCCTGAGCAATAGCACAAAAGTCTATTTATTACCAAGGTCTAAACAAACCTATACTGTGCCCTGAGCATGTCAAATTACTTTGTCATTTTTTATCCAAATTTTTTATATAATATATACAAACCATCTAAATGGTGCTAAATTATGTACAAAGTACTACTGTACACAGTGTTATGGAGCCATTACTGAAAATGCACAGTACTAAAAGTCACAGTCACAAAGACACTGAGTGTGAGTGAGGTTGGTTGCCAAGACAAAGATGCACAGTGTAGCCAAGGCATAACTTTTAATATTAAAGATACACTTACACTAACAAATAGTCTGTATCACTAATATTTAAATGTCATATGATTTTATGAGATCCAAATCATTACAGTATTGTTTGTGGCTTACGCATCATCATCTGTGAGTTTCTGCAATCTTTCAGCAAGCCCCTGTCAGAGTCAGCACCCGGCTGCCCCTGCCCTTTATGTCTCCACCCCATTTGGTGTCGCTGGCCATCCCACTGTTTCACTCCCTCTCTAACCCTTGTGTGTTTTCACTGCTCCCCAGACTGCTGCATGGCTCAGTGGGATGAGTGTGTGGCTGAGAGACTATGCTTAACAAGAAAATAGAAAAGAAACACTGGGAAACAAAATCTAATAAATACTAATAAACAGAGCAGGCCAGCCTCAAACTCATGACTAAATGGTTTACAGCCATTCAGCACACTCAGCCCATAGAGCCATGCGACAGTCCAGGGAACTAAGGAAACACACTAAGGACTTGAAGGACAACAGGGAGAGGGACAGGATGGCCAGCACCATCTGCTGGCCAAGTGGAGGGGAGACACAAAATGCAGAGTCAAAACTGTGCAGACCCTGACACTTGACCACTCTCTTCTCTAATTAGTCATTTTGCCTATGTTACAGCATGTTGGATACTCTGCCAATTTGCCCAGTCCTGTTATCAGTTGAAGCAGCTTGTTCCTTGGTTGTGTTTGTAGTGATGGGCCGATGAAGTTCATGAAGCTTTCGGGCATTCCCCATAAAGTGCTGGAGCATGTTTTGAGTCTTCGAACCTTTTTCTCAAACATAGAGTGACCCCTAGTGGGTTTTGGCAATGTTTCGAACAATCTCAGAATTAAGTCTATATGCGCTTGGATCGAATGAATAATGTGGCTGGTATGACAGTAGGGTCTGATTGTGTTATGCTAAATATAATCCTAAAAAATACTATGTTTCTTTTAGTTTACTTCAGTTTAATACATAACTATATAGCATTCAATCTCTCTAACCACAAAAGAATGCTACAATGCCCAAAGGTCTTGCTTTTATAAAAGTTTTGAAGAGCCAACAGGATTCGAATCCTCTCATTATCATTACGGCAGTTCCCGACAGCGTAATTCGTGTTCTCTTTCAAAAGCGCTCGTGTTTTCTTTTAAAGCAACATTTCATAGCAAACCAGTTAAATAAATAGGTCTTTGAAAGATCAGAATTTAAGCCTTACCGTTTTCTCCCAGGATTCTTCCAAAACTTCTGGCAGGGGTCCTGCACAAGGCAGCATGGGTCACGTGTTCCACAGCAACAATAACACCGGGCTGCCCGCAGACGTGCCTGTCTGTAAATCGGCGTACTACACAAGGATATCGGCCGATGCCAATACATTAAAAAAAGCCAAATATCGGCCCGATATATTGGCCAGCCGATATATCGGTTGACCTCTAGTTCTCAATATATTTTAAAGGGACCATGTTCCGCATTTTGCTTTTGCTTGTTGGCAGAATCATTGAGGGTGTAACCCTCTTTTCTTGCTTTATGAATTGTGCCCAATCCCAATGTCCACGCTCGCAGACTCACAGACTACGAGGCCTGCTCCCACTAAGTGCTTGAGGGCTTAGGGCTGTCCTACTATCAAATCGTCAAGTACATGACGGCTCTCTCACAGACATCTGTCACATCGATAAGTCTGTATTTCTGCAGACTCTGTCAGAGGGAATTACCCACAATACATAACATTGTGATGTGAAACATGGGGTTACCAGGGGATGCCCAGACGTGTAAAAGGTAAATTATTTATTTTAATTTATACTTAATGATGCTGTTTTAACAAAGAAAGAGTAAACTGAATTTGACAGTCAGTCTCTTAAGTGGTGAAGAAAGTGTGAATCTTAAAAAGCCCCAAACCTATAATAGTAAGGAACATATTTTGGCATTATCAAGGTATTGTGATATGTCGCAACATGGAGTCCCATTCCTATTTATACCATTTTGACCCCTTGCAGCCTCTCATGTTCACTTACTGGGTGACATTAAGTCTGTGAAGGTTCAAGGTTAGGTCTTTTGGGAGACATTAACATTGGGCCCTAGAGTTCTTGCACGGCTACACCTTCTTTTCTGGGTAAAGTGTGGGGAGAAGGCGTGTAACTCAAACGTGCATAGCTTTTTAGTCAATATAGTGCTATAAACAGGGATGGATACAACTGGTACACAAGTATGCAGTCACCTTTAAAAACGATACGTGCGACAATCAATTGTTATTATTTTTTGTTTTCATATCAGTGCAAATACACATAAAATAAGTACGCATTTACACTATTACAACAATCGATTTTAAAAGGATTTTTAAAGGTGAATGTATACTTTTGTACCAGTTTTGTCCATCCCTGGCTATAAATACAGTGGTACCTCGGTTCTTCTCGAACTCACTAGAACTCGAATTTCTTGAAAGTCGAACAAACCAGTTTGACCTAGAACTCGATCTGAATATCTG
>JAODJU010000038.1:3452750-3473601 GCA_026776725.1 Gnathonemus echidnorhynchus
AATAAAAACATATTTAGGTGTAATTTTGGGGGGCCGGGAACCAATTAACTGGTTTTCCATTATTTCTTATGGGAAAAATTTGATCAGAACTCAAACTTTTTAGGATTCGATCTGGAGTCCGGAACGGATTAAGTTCGAGAACCAAGGTACCACTGTATATAAAAGTTCATAAAACATTTTCCTTGTTTGCAAGAGCAAGGGACTATTATAGAAAAACACAAATATGTCTAAAAATATGACTCATTAAGCCCCTGTTTACATTTGGATGTATTCAATTGTGTCTATCAGGCTTCTCCAAGGTGTCCATTGATCACTTCTGTTCAGATCTCGTTGCTGCCCCGCACACAGTTATTGTGAAGATCTTGTTGTGGATACATTATGATGCATTAGCATTTACACTTACAAAAGAAATGTGGTAAGATGTGTCCCAGACCACCTCGGCACGTGGTTTGCGTGATTGGATTGCACTGCATCTTGGTGGTCATTTAAACTTGTATTTAGCGCTGTCCATTTGTGATCTGATCACCCAGAGTGCATTTTAGAACCAAGTGTAAACAAGAACTGTATGTGTTTGGTGGTATTGAGGGTTCTTTTCAGTATGTGAAAACTGTAAACAAAAAATGTTGTCAAGGTATTTAATCCAAATTACTGAAGCGTCACCGAAGGTGGGATCAAACACAAAAAACAGGTGATATTTTTTTATAAAGAGACAGAGCAAAATTCTCATATTGTGTAATAAATACCTGTTGGTTTTAATGTAAGTAAAACTTGCAAAACGATGCACTGGTGTGGTCTAGGTGCAGTGATGGCTGGCAGATGTCTTGTGATGACTTGAAGATGAACTTTTTTTACAAAGCCACTGTTATCTTTTCCATTGATTTATTTATGCAAATATATTTCAGAGATTATGGAGTTTGTTTTGGTTGGTCAACATGAGAAGCAGTAAATAAGATGATACAGCATGTAGTGTTGAGGGGTCTGGTTTGTGCTTCCTGTCTTCACTTTAGAAGGTTGTGACCCTTGAGATTTAGGGGAGCAGTGCTGCTAAATTATTCAACTGGCACATCATTGCTGTGTTCTCTAGAGAAGGCCAGGAAGGCCGGCAAGCTGCTTGACTGACATTTGCACATAAAAATGGGCTTGGTGATTCCCCATACACCATCACTGTTTAAGAATAATAGTACAAGGACTGTTTTCCAGATGTCAGGGAGTGGCTTGATGATTGACGAGGGGGATTATGATAATATGAATAGCTCCTGCTGTCAATGTGACTCACATGCTCGAAAACGACCATAAGGATGTTAAAAAGTTGAAATCCTTCGACTGAATTCTACATAAAAGTTACTTATTTTCATCAATGTTTTACATCAAGGTACAGATGTGGCCTGCTTTAACACCACAGACTGGGACATGTTCAAGCAGGCAGTCACTTACAATCAACAAACCAACCTCCAGGAATATACAGAGACTGTCATGGCCTACATCACCAAATGCACTGATGAAGTGACGTACACCAGGACCATCATCAAATGGGCTAATCAGAGGCTATGGCTGACAGAGGAGGTTCACATTCTGCTGAGGGACCAGAACACTGCCTTCAGAGCCAGTAACGCTGCTGGCTAGATTGCAACAGTAAGCCTGATGGCTATTAAACATTGGAAAACTTGATTTGCTAGTGCCACCATTACTCCCTTACTGTTGTAGTCATCATCGCTGATCCTTGTTTGTTCTGTGCTTTTCTACATTTCAGGCTTAGGAGACGGAGGGAAACGGCCCAGAGTTCCGCTCAAAGATTTTTATCACTTCCTTGGGCCAGGCTGTTGTCCCCACGTGCTTTAAAGCCACTACCATCAACCGTATCAAAGAAGGCATCTCCATGCTGTTTCATAGACTACTGCCCTGTCTCACTGACCCCCATTCTTCCCACCACCCTGGATCCCTTTCAGTTTGCATGTTGGGCCAACAGGGCAAGATGATACAATCTCCTCTGCTCTCCACGCCGGCCTTACCCACCTGGACCTAAAGACTCTCTTGTGACTCTCAATGTTGTTTATAGACTTTAGCTCAGCATTCAATACCATCAATCCTCAACAGCTGATATTGAAACTGGACCAGCTGGGCCTGAACATCTCTCTGTAATTGGTTGCTGGACTTCCTCACTGGGAGACTACAAGCAGTTAGCAACAATACATCCAGCACCATCACACTGAACACAAGGGTGCCCCGAGGATGTGTGCTCAGTCCCCTGCTCTTCACCTTGCTGACCCATGACTGTACACCACACTACAGCACCAACCTCTTCTTCAAGTTTGAGGATGATCAACTTTGCTGGGTCTCATCAACAACAATGATGACTAACTATAAGAATGAGGTAAACCAACTAGCCTTGTGGTGCAGCAGCCACAATCTCCTCTTAAATGTCGACAAAACAAAGAAGATTATCATCGTCTTCAGGAAATCACGCACCCAACACCCCCCACTGATCATAATATGGTACTACTGTAGAGAGGGTGTGCAGCACCAAATTTTTAGGGGTGCAAACCACAGAGAACCTTTCCTGGTCAAAGAACACTGTATCACTGGCAACGAAAGCCTAACAGTGCCTCTATTTCCTCCACAAACTAAAGGGTCACTTTTACATTCCTCCTCCCCAAACTGACTAGAAAGGACATCGGTCTTATGGTTCTTCACCCCTGGTCTGAAGGAGAGCAGAAAATTAAATCAAGTAAAGAAACAGAGACCATCTACTTTGACGGAAAATAAGGGGTTTTTTGGATCGCAAATACTGAAGGAGAATGGTTTACAATAAAAGGAAAATAAGTAAACAGTGGATTTGATAGTGATACGTAGTACGGCAGCTATACGCAGCTAACCTGTTCAGTTACAAATATTAACTTGTGCGCACAAGATACGTAACTTGTGCGCTCAAGTTATGTATCTTGTGCACACAAGTTATTTTCTTGTGCGCACAAGATAAAAAAAAAAATCACTACTGGACTTCAGGGGCTCCGTAGTTTTTAACCAGCATCAAGTGAACTGGATGATTTTTTCTTTACTCTTCCAAATATTGCCTACCGTAGACTTAGCCACTCCAAAATGGTTTGCAACAACTCCGTGTGATTTTCCTTTTCGTATCTCTGTAATGATATCGAGCTTCTTTTAGAGGGACATGACACTACGCTTCCTTTTTGAAGCCATGGATTTTGCAGTTTTACGTGCCTCTGTAAGTTCAGCTCTGCCCACAGCCTCGTTCTCTAGCTCGCCCTCCATTCGACGTTCGCTCCGCCTGCACGTGCAGACTCCGCCCACAGCCTCGTCCTCTAGCTCGCTCTCCATTCGACGTTCGCTCCGCCTCCACGTGCAGACTCCGCCCACGACTCTCCATATGCGGTATTCGTCACTTCCATCTTCCGAGATGAAAAGCTGAGCGCAAGATGTCTCGGGAGCTCTGCTCACTTATTGATTACTGTTGTTGGTTTGCTTCTCTTTGATGGATATTGCTGTGTATGATTTGTTTGGTTTATTGGATTTCTGATTTTCGCTTTGGTTTACTTGCTATTTGGTTTTGAACTCCCGCCCGGTTTTTGGTTAACGTCTTCACGCGCCCCTCGGACTTTGACGCTTTGATCTCTGTGTATGCTGTGTGTGTGTGTGTGTCAGGTGCATATAGGGAGCTTATGTTGTATGCTGTTGTGTAGGGAGTAAGGTGTAGAATTTGTCGTTGTGTTTTTTTGTTTTCTCTGCACTTAGGTAAGTTCGGAAGCTGGATTTTGTTTTCGCTATAGTCACTCCTGAGTCCTTTTGCACCGGGTTTATTGTTTTGTGTCCGTGGCATGTCAATAAAAACAGAAAAATATTTAAAAAAATACCCCTTTGTCCATGTGTGTTCCTTTGTCCGTCGCACCCTGTCGTTCCCTTACTCTACTTCCCATTTGCCCTATAACTCTGTTAGGCCCCAACCCTAGACTGTTGGAGGTCCGGATAAGGGAGATTTGACTGTACATGAAATATAAATTTCCCTTGGCAAAAAAAATGCATACAGCCATGGACCATGGAAACAAAAATGCATTTTAAAATCCTGGTTTAATAAAGGCTACACCGAGCAGCAGGTTGATTCCAGGTTCAAAATTTCTAAGACAGCAGTACGCAAGAACAAGGTGAAGCAGAAAACACTGGCAATAACCTAAAACCAGCCAGGCAAAGGGCAGAAGCGACGTTCTAATGTCAGAAATGAATGTCAATTTAAGTATGGTCTTCAAAAAGAATGGGAAACATTAAGTGCAGGTTGTGAAGTGCACTCCTAGAACAGTTTGTATCAAGCTTCTACAAGCAGGACTGAAGCCCCATAAAGCAAGGAGGAAGCCATTTATTTATGAGAAACATAAATAATATATATGTTATTCATTATTTTTTTTCCACAGACGCACACCCATAAATTGAGAGATGAGTGAAGCAAAAACTTGCTGTGGTGTCTGTGCGTGTGTGTGTGTGCGTGTGCGCGTGTGTATAGGCAGCTGCATCCATCATATAACGCGGGATTTCTCCACAACCTGTTTTACTCTTACACGCTCTCCTCGGCTCAAGTCGCTCAACAATCTATCTGCGTGCGTTTCTGTTTTAGACGAGCCTTCGCGTGTTTGCAGCGCGCTGGCAAGAAAAGGAGACAGGAGAAAGATCTTCGCTACGTATATGCAGACAGTGAATAGGTAAGACAGTTTGTTATCCGTTTAAAGTAAAATGTATGCTTGATATGAGCGATTTGGTGCTCTGCGTGAATATAGGAGAATTATGCATAAGAAATTAATAGAGGTAAATTTAAACCAATTCATAAAATATATCTCTCGTCTCTCATTTTTTACTTAAAACAAGTTAAATAGATGTGTCATTTTACTTTTATACTTAATATAAATGCATCTCTTTACAACTTGAACAATATAAATAAAACAAACGCACGTTTCGGTTTTTTTTTATTCAAATGATAACTATTTGAATAGCCAAGATCTATGTGAGTATTCTTTTTTTTTTATAAGCTTTTAGAATATACGCAACATTCATTTCATTTTACAAGATGGAAAAGTGAGGGCCTGTTTACATCTAAACATTTAGGCACTTGTGGATTTTCTTTTTCTTTGATGATTATACTTGCCTAACGGAATATGGCTTAGGCTTGTCTATATCTTCCTAAGTGACTCAGTGCAGTTGTGGAGCGATTATTCTGTTCATTACGTTAATCGCTTTTTATAACACCTATAATTATGAACAACATTATTTTAAATATATATTATCTATACGTGTATAAAAGCTACTTATTTATAATATTTAATATGCAACAATTAAGAGTGTGGGATTTCATTAATATGTTCCTATTTTTCCTCAACGTGTTGGGATTTAAGGTGCCGCAAGATGTGCTATTATGAAGGACTGAAAGATAAAAAGTACAAGACACGCGACTGAAGAATTCTGCAACAACCATCGTCAGAACTGTACTCTGCTTCGGACTCCAGCAGGGCTTCTGCCAAAAAAACTGAGGTGAAACAGTAAATAATCTCGCAAAATATTTTACAATTTTACTTTTTGGTTTTGTTTTCTCCCCTTTTTGGAAAAAAAACACGGCCAAAACGGATCCCATGAAATGAATTCATGTTTGCATTGTAATTTATACTTAAATTAGTAATTTAAACAACGTGTAATTTAATACGAACAATATCGAAATAGTAACGGTTTAACACGATCACTGTCTCAAGGGCTTGTCTTACCCCAGATCTTCTTGTTAAAACCAACAATACCCCAGTACCTTTGGCTGGAAAGGAAATAGCAGATATCTCACAAAGCCTGAAAAAGACAATACCAAGGAGAAGTTGATGTTGGAAGTAGTAGAATAAAGAGTTCTGCCTTTTAAAGAAGGTAGCAAGTGGACAAGGTAAGATAAGGAAATGGAGAAATGGACATTTTGTCACACTTAACTGAGGATTTTTTTCCATTGATTTTTGCAGCATCTCACAAAACAAAAGCCAGATTCTTGTGCAGAAAACATGTTTTCCCCATTTCCCTAAAACAGCTCGCCTCACTATTTCTTTGCTGTTCCCGCTTCTCCACCTGTTAACCCATATTTTTGTCCTTTACTTTCACCAGCCCTTTACAGGTTGTCTCATCAGTCCTCAATCCATACCTTTTCTCTTCATTTTCATCCTCAGATTTTTGCCCCCCCTTCTTTGATACTCTCTATATTTTCTCTCTGTTGACATTTTATATCTCTTCTTTTAGCTATATTTGTCTTTACTTCGTCTGCCAATTCCATGTCTCACTCCTCCATTTCTTCTGTATCTCATATGATGGTCTCTGGGCCACTCTGTGCACGTGCTTAGGTCCAGCCAGCACCATTACGTCCCAAGGCGAGGAAATCTTTTTCACGCTGGCTGCCTCCTGGCTGAGCTGCCGAAGACATACCATTGGGGCTGCTGTAGGTGTGGCCATGGTTCTGGTGCTGTTGGTCGCCATTCCCCTCTTGGTTCACAACACACAATCAGGAGGTCTCGGTAGTGGCACCCACTATGAAATGTTGGGGAGTTGCAAGATGGTGTGTGATCGGTACACAGTGACGCAGAGCAGCCAGGAACTTGCTGCAGTCTCCCCAGCACCGGATTTCATAGGCCGAAGGGGGAAGCAAGGATTTCGTGGACCTCCAGGCCTCCCTGGCCCAGTGGGGCCCCCTGGAGAACCAGGCAAGCCCGGCCCACCTGGACTCCCAGGACCTGGCCCTGGTGGCTACACGCATACTTACAGTCCAAAGATCGCCTTCTATGCTGGTCTGAGGAAGCAACACGAAGGCAGTGAGGTGCTTAAGTTTGATGATGTCGTCACCAATGTGGGCAATTACTATGAACCCACAACTGGGAAATTCACCTGCCCCCTGCCCGGCACCTATTACTTCACTTACCACGTTCTGATGAGAGGAGGGGATGGAACCAGCATGTGGGCTGACTTGAAGAAGAATGGACAGGTCAGAATGACATACTGAATGTGCCTCTGTACTTCTGTGTCATTTTACTACATTTCTAGTATTTATGTGAATATTTTATATGGCAGACATCACTTGTCCTGATTCTGTGTCTGTGATTTTGATTTCAGACTGTGTTTTTGTGTTCATTTCTCATGTCCCAAGATCAACTTCAGAATTTCATTTGTGATCCATGAGTTAGTGAGTATAGTGATGTTTTAGTCAAGCAACAAATGCTGTTTTTACATTAGTAAAATGAGCCAGAATAGAATCAAGTCAGTATATTTATGGCAAAGAAAACCCTGAGTTGTTAGAGACCTTGAAGTCACTGAATAACTCATAGCACTACATGACCACGAAGGAAAATCATTCTTTTTTCATTGTGTTATATCAAATACCAAATTCTTTAAAGGCTTCCGTCCATTTCATCCCTTTCAGCTTCAAATAATAATTATAATTCATGAAATATGCCACCTTTTCCCCACTATAAATTCAACATTGTATAACAGTAATTATATTATTATTTTTCATTGTTATTGGCCAATATTTCTGATGTCTGAGAACCTGACCAAGATAACCAATCGGAAGATGAATTTATGAACATTTCTTTCTGAATATAAGATAGCAGTGGAAGACCAACAGTAAAGTTTTTATAGTTTTGCTTATAGTTTGGCTTAGCGTGATAGTGGAGAAACAGCATAAGTATACATGTGATTAATGAATATGGGTGTTTGCATATTCTCTACCAAAAGTAGCTGGCTGTGACATGTGCACAGGTAAAGGATTCTAGGGCAGGGCTGTCAGTGAGTGTTCCAGTATGGCATGGTGCGGGCAGGAAAAAGCTGGACGATCCACTTGCGGCTCAGAGACTAAAGGGGTTTTATTAAAGAAAACAGGACACACTGGGGTAAACTACAAAACAAAAGGACCATGAGAGGTCAGAACTAAACAGGGGGAAACACTGATTAACAAACTAAATAAACCATAACAACACACATAGGGAGCAGAATTTGGGAAACGAAGCAGGAAACGTCCAATTCACAGACATACAACTACAATAAACCATCAACAAACAAAACAAGAACAGACACTTAAATACACATAGAAACTGGGGGCAAACAAGGGAGAGGTGTAAATCATAAATCAAATAAACCAATCACTACAGGAGCAGGACAATGAGCAACAGGTGGAACAATTATCAAGAGTAGAACTAGGGAATACTACAAACACTAAAACTAGAAAACACTAACCAACACTCTGGGAATACACTATGATAATTTCGAGAACAAAATAATACAAATTAGACCAGAAGTGAACAGTGGCCTGTACTACGAAGCGGGGTTACTGGCTTATCGGGATAACTTGTCGGATTTAAGGTACCACAGTTTAAATGGACTAAATATTCTTTCACTTACATTTTGCCCAGACTTCTTAAATCTAACAAGTTACCCCAATAAGCCAGTAACCCCGCTTCGTAGTATAGGCCACTAGAAAACAGCAAGGCAACCTATAACTGGGAAAACAGAAAATAAAACAAAAACTATGGAACAAAACCAATAAATATAAATAAACAGATGAGAGTGGTCCCTGTCCAGCCTCAAACCCATAACCAGAGGGTTACAATCTCTATGTCCCACACTCAGCCCACTGTGCTAAGCAGTAGTTCAGGGAACTGGTAAAGCACACTAGGAATTAGACACAATGGGACTGAAAGGCTAGAGACAGGGAGGAGAACAGGATGGCCAGCAACACATTGATAAATTATGCAGAGTAAGAAATTACCAAAATTAAATTCAGTAATAAGAAAGTACATTATACATTATTATACAGTACTGTACTCTCTCGAATGAAAGGGATTCTCTCAATTTAGCTCAATTCCCTTCAAAAGACATGACAAAATGAAAAAACATTGTGTATCAAGGGATGATGGTGCAATGTAAATTATGCTTTTTATAGTACAGCTTGGATACAATTGGCAGATCCTTGAGGGTACAGCCCCAGTGACAAACCAAAGTTACAAACTGGTATTTTTTTCTGACAATATTTTAGCATTAGCCTGCAGTGTTTGTGCTGCCATAGATCAAGGAGATCTAGGGAGAAATTTGTACATCAAACTCACCTGCACTGAACTGCTTTTTGTGCCTTTTGCCAACATTGCTGCTGTCTGTGTGGTGCTGAAGCATCGGTGATGTGTCTTTGTCTGTGCGGTGCTGAAGCACGGGTGATGTGTCTTTCTCTGTCTGTGCGGTGCTGAAGCACGGGTGATGTGTCTTTCTCTGTCTGTGTGGTGCTGAAGCACGCGTGATGTGTCTTTGTCTCTGTGGTGCTGAAGCACGGGTGATGTGTCTTTGTCTGTGTGGTGCTGAAGCACGGATGATGTGTCGTTGTCTGTGCGGTGCTGAAGCACGGGTAATGTGTCTTTGTGTGGTGCTGAAGCACAGGTGATGTGTCTTTCTCTGTCTGTGTGGTGCTGAAGCACGGGTGATGTGTCTGTCTGTCTGTGCGGCGCTGAAGCGCGGGTAATGTGTCTTTGTGCGGTGCTGAAGCACGGGTGATGTGTCTTTGTCTGTGCGGTGCTGAAGCACGGGTGATGTGTCTTTGTCTGTGTGGCGCTGAAGCACGGGTGATGTGTCTTTCTCTTTCTGTGATGTGCTGCTGCCCTGCAATATTGAATAGTGTATTGTGTTCTTTTAGGTCTGGTTTGTTATCAATGTCTTTAAACAACAGCATAGATATTCTCCCTTGCCCCCTCCCCCCCCCCCCATATGAAAAACTTGGGCCCAGCCATCAGATTTGTTCTGGTACTGACACCGGACCACAGTTAATTAGAATACTACTGTTACTGGTTGACTCCTCAGAATTGCTCAGCTAAGGTAATTTAACTTTAACTCACAACATCCGAAATGTTATTGCATAGCTGTCAGTATTTCAACATGCTCCTATTAGTGAACCAGTACCAAATTTACCAGACCAGTACCAAAACAGATTTCTGAATCTATGGAAGATACAAGTGGTTTTCAGTGCTTTATACTACAATTACAAGAAAGAACAAAATCTATTAGAAAACTACAAGTATACCATTATAAAAGAGGTCACTCTATTTGCTATGAAGCCATGGTTCAAAGAGGCTTATGGAATGGAGACAAACTGTGATCCACACATCAGAAACTGAAAAACAATACAAATCATTATTAGCAGAAACAAAATAAACATTGTTCTATAGTTATAAACTGCAATATGCAGTGAAAATCCTACCAAATATACCAAATCATGAAATTTCAGTAATTTCTCCCTTTATTAGTATAGGCAAAAGTAGACAGTTTCATTAGTAGGTATAATGTGACCTTGAATACTAATAGAGGGCAACACATCTGCAGAAACTGTCACTTTACACCTGACAAAAATAAAAAAAGGAACACGTAACTGACAGAGCTTGTCAGCCAGTCCTCCAATCCCAGAAGACTAATTAATGAAAGAAAGGGTCCACTCAACAGAAAACTCCACAGGAAGGAAAAGCACAGATTAGGTGGATGGGCTGAGAAAAATTAAAGACTCTGTGAGGCTCATGCATAAGGTCTGTATGGGGTCACACACAAACCTGTTGAATTCCCTATGTTCATATTCAAGGCCAAACATGGCACAAGCATATATACCTAGGAAAAAAAGAGAAAAGGCAAATATAGTATTTTCTCTCCATGTGAGTAAAATTAATGGAACTTACCATTTCACTGGCAAATCTATGACACTTTGTACTACTTTTAACACCGAATGAATTTTACAGTGGTGGTGAATCAGAAGTCTGTTTTTGTTTCTTTTAAATGAATGCATCTTATGGTGAAAAGAGATCAGAAGAGAAGTTTTGCCCCTCATTAGGTTCGTCTTGTACACCAAGGTATTATCATTCCAGCCATCTCCCCCTGTTAAATCATTCATTGCTTTTAGATGAAATATCATACCCTTCCCCCCTCACCCTAGAATGAACACTGATTCCCCATTAATTATTTTTTCAGATAATTCAATTATTTAACCAGACATAAACTCTCTTATCAGAATCAGAATATCTATTGTCATTGTAATAGGTACAACAAAATCAGGTGCTTGCAGCATCAAAGAATTATTAAAAAATTATACTAAAAAAACCCTTATTGCACATGAAAGACATATTGCACGTGATTGTATCTATTCCACTCAAGTTGTATGAAGGTGATTAAGTGTCATTCAATGCCCTGATCATGACAGGGTAGAAACTACTACTCAGTCTGTTAGTCCTTGATTGATGCTCCTGTATCTTTTGCCTGATGGCAGCAGTTGGAATACGTCATAAACGGGGTGTGAGGAATCCTTTAAGGATATTGGCATTTCTGCAAGAGTGCATAAGGTTTCAATTGCCCTAACACCTTACCCTAAATCTCACCAATTTCAATCATAATCTCCTCAGCTTTTCCTCTAATGGAAAAAAATGCCCATTAGTAAACAAACATCACTGACTGTAGCCAATCCTTTGCATAAATTAAAAAAAAAAAACTATCAAAAACAAAATCAAGATTTGAGGGTGTCCTGGAATCATAGAAAATGACACAAAGTCCCCACAGTAATTGCTATATTTACAAATGGGCTTTGTGTATTTGCTGTGATGCATTCTGTGAATACAGAGCTAAGGCTTTATTGTAATTGTGTGAACAGCATGATGACACTGCTGTGTCATCCAGGATAATCATTAAAAGGTTATTCCTGGTCCAAGAAACCACAAAATACAGTTTGGTTGTATAATTCCATACTTGGTGGTGATCATACTTGCAGAAATTCCACCTAGGTCATACAGGCAGTCACTTACAGAGCACCGTCAACCCCTCAAGCTTTTTTCAGTTTTAAAGCTTCATTACTCCCAGTATACAGGGTCTATGTAAGTCTCCAGACAGGTCACCATGAAACCTGAAACCTTTAACTTGTAATAAACTTGTAAAAGATGGAGGGTAGCATATAAGTATACAATTTACATATCATGTAGATCAGTAGTATTCATAAGTGTAGTATATTAGTACTACTAACACCCACTTCCCCAAAGGTTATCAAAGAGGTCCTGAGATTTTCTTTACCACTGCCTCCATGTATATCCCATCCTTCTGATGTCTGCCTTGAGATTTTGGCATCAGAGGTTTCCGGGTCACCCTCTCTTCTTCTTGCCTTGGCAATTCCAGGACAGGACCTGCCCAGTGATGTTGTTTGCAGGCTTGCAGAAAGTATTTCCAATCCTTTTCTTCAGTAAGGTTTGTTCTCTAACAAAGGTCATTGTTACTGATTGCTGGATTGGCATATCTGGAAGATCCTTCATAACTGTCAGTGTCACAGCGGAGCATGACAGAAGGACTAACCACAGACTGGTAAGTAACACATACTGTATAACGACAACTAAAGATCAGAGCAAAGGCAGACACATGTATACACAGGTAACTAAGATTAAACAAGGAACAGGTGCAAGCCATAGGTGATTAACAAAACATTTGGGACTAGGAGTAACAAGACACAGGTGAGGGTTGTTAACAATCACGAAGGATTTAAACACGAGGAATGGGATGGTAACCGACACCTGCAGGTCAAGTAGGGAAACAACGGGCAGGGCAGGGCGCGGTTGTTCTCCATGCTTCTGCTCCATAAAATAAGACTGCTAGTGTTAAACAGCCTGACCTTGGTTTACAGGGATAGTTCCTTGGAGCCCCTGATCCTTCTTGTGGATATTCTGGTCTGGCCTTGCCCATCCGCGCTCTTCCACAGGCGCCTCGCCTTGCCCATCCGCGCTCTTCCACAGGCGCCTCGCCTTGCCCATCCGCGCTCTTCCACAGGCGCCTCGCCTTGCCCATCCGCGCTCTTCCATAGGCGCCTCGCCTTGCCTGGTAATTATGTTGCCATGGTAGGTAAAGGTCTTTTTTATTCTGTCACCATCCAATCTGACCGAGTTTGTATTGTTAGTCAGCCTTGGGGATTTTTATCTTTCTTATATTAATCATCATCATTTTCCATTTGCTTCTCCTGATGAGGGTCATCATCTCTTTTTTTTAATGTAAGAAAACTTTGTGCAGCGGTTGCTGCCACATTAATTATGTTCTCTACATTATAATATGGGATAATATAGTATGGGATGAAAGTCCCAGTCCAAGGTGTGCACTGGATTCTGTTCCTCTTCTGTGCTGTGGATGATTTCATGAATCAGATGTTCCTCGTGATGTTAACAAGCTGGGCTGGCACCCTGGCACACCATCATATCAGAGAAGTTTTTAAAGAGTCCTAACAAAAGCTTTTTCATAAACAATGAAAATGATACTAAGCTGTTAATATAGCTTTGATTATCAGAAGTAATGTTTTTATTTGCATTCCTGTTGGGTTTTGCATAATTCTTCAGTTCCCTGATTTTTTTTCAGTTCTTGTTCTACTGTTGTTCCTTGTTTTTTTCCTTTCCCTTCCTCTCCTGCATTTGTGCTGGTATTTCCTGGACCCGAGTACAGTACTGCCTGGTATGTTATTGTTACCAAATCCCCAATCTCCTTGTTGTCAGATGTCTCTTCATCAATTTTTGTAGACCATACTTATAAAACTTGTAGAAATGCAGAACCACTTCTGAGGGACATCCATCCAGTTTCTGGGAAAACTTCGAAAGCTCAGTGTTGCATTTCTGATGTATAGCTGTCAATCAAACTCAGTTCTCCTGCTGCCTCAGCTTCACTCCCTCTACAGCTGCCTCAGCTTCACTGCCTCTACAGTACTAGTCCTGAACTTGTCTCTTTAATGTCACTGCCTCTAGTAATCTGTACCTTGAATTTACCATGACATTATAAAAATTTTTTTTTTTAATTATTTAAAAATGATAAAAATGATTAAATAATTATTCCCCTTATCTGATACAAATATTACATAACTAAAAATGAACCTTCAGTCCACCAGCATTTGAAATAAAAATTCCTTTCATTAGGGACACGGCATCCGCAGTAGAGACAAAAGCTCTGCGGGTTGCACTGAATTTGAAAATGAATGGAGTGCCAGTGAGACCTTGCTGGACAGGGACAGACCATTACTTTCTTGTGTATAATAAACCATCCTAGATCCTGAAAGGTAACAGACATAAAAAGTAAAAAATGCAGACAGAGACACCATACACTATTATGTACTGGCACCTATCATATTATAATTTGAGGCTTCTACTGTCTAAAGCAGTAGTGGAAAGAAAAGCTATAGTATGTATATAGGCAAAAGGTATGTATTGTGTTGTATAATAACAGTGGTCAGGATAATATTTCAGTTAATTTCAGTTATCACATAAAATGTAAGCAACTGACTGCTCCAACAAATATGTCTACATATTGAATTTACAATTTATTGTAAAATTATTTGAATCACCTTTTTTATGTTCTTGACCACAAGTTTGTTTGTTGTAAAAATGATGTAACAACATCTGGTTAAAATATGCTGGATCTTGTAACATTTTTTTCTGCAATAACTGATATAGTATGTATCCATAATTATGGTCTAATTAATGAGCCGCAGAGCCTAATTTTATTTAAAATACTGCCTTGTCATATTTGAAGGAATTGATTCAGTTAGCATTAATTAGGTGTGGAGTGAAAAAGAGAGTCTGTCAGAATGAAAAGCACCAACTACTCAGGGTTATAGTTAAGGTGTTAGTGTAGATTTTAAGGTACCATCAAACAGAAAATACATCCGTAAGTTTAGACATATAGTGTCAAACCGTAGCAATGTAACATTTTTGTGATTTAAGTACATACATGCTTCTCTTCTCTTCTCTGTACTGTCCTGTAAAATACAATGGTAGTTAAGTGAACCTTTTGGCTACAATCTTCTACTTAACATGTCAGTCAGGCACAGACTGGAGGTTGTGCAAATAAGAAGTTGCATTTTATACAACTAAAGTGTGGCAGAACCAAGCCTTTGAATATATTTTGAGAGAGAAGGATGTTGTTCAACTGCACACATAAAGTCTAATGCTCTATGTGAGCTTCTTATGTGAAACTCCTTGGTCCCTTTTTTTATTTATATATTTGCCACAGAAAATCAATTTGTTTGTGCTGCTAACACCCATCCATCCCCTGAACTCCTTGTTGGTCACAGTCTTACATCTTTCACTGGTAATTTCCAAGGTCCATAATCCAGACTAACATACCCTTCTTCTGCCCATACCTTTAGTCTTTCTCGTTAGTTTCCTTTGCATGTCACACACTCTTTTAATAGATCTCTTAAAGGTCAAGTTCTTTCACCCAGCAGCACTAAAAATGTCAGAACGTGTTTCATAAAGACCAGTGTCTGTGTGGAAAAAAATGTCTGCCTGGAAGGAAATGCAGACAGGTTTCCACAGAAGTATAATTAGCCTTTATGAGGAATGAGCCCTGGCTGCTACCTTTATTAACACATTTCTGTAAGTAAATGCTCTGTCAATAAAACAACTGAGACCAACTTTCAACAATTTTTTAAAAAGAGGCTATAATATAAAGTAAATAGTGGACTGGCCAGGAAAATTGCTTATAGTCCTAGAGCAGGGGTGGGCAATCTTATCCACAAAGGGCCGGTGTGTATGCAGGTTTTTGAGGTACTGTAACCTTTAGGTCAGATTCTCAAACCCAGGTGTGAGGATTCTTCAGCCAATCAGTCTTCTAATTAGTAATCTAATTAGGGAGTTGAAGCAAAAACCTGCATACACAGCGGCCCTTTATGGGTAACATTGCCCACCCCTGTCCGAGGGTGTCTATGGACTTCCAATTATACCGTGGCTTTGGTAAATACTGTTTTCTTATTGATTCAGAGATGTCATATGGGTGTTGATTATTTTCATGTAACCACACTGGTCATTCCAGCAGCCTAATATCAGTTTTATATTAATGTGCACTAATTTCAATCAACATTGCAAATCTGTTTAAATAACCGCACAATAGGACTACCATTAAAAAAATAATGAAACTGAGCAGCATAATTTTCCAGTTCCCTGAAATCTGTGTTATGTTCATTTATATTCATTTTGTCTAGTTACTCTGGTTTTGGGAATTGTACATAAGGTGATTATTAATATATAAATTTATCAGTTAAATTTATTTTAAAACTACTAATCCAAATATTTGCATCTTTGACTATATACATTAATTATAATGGACTGTCTCTAAAAACTTAACATCTCTTTTACAGAGGAAAAGAAAATCCCTTTAATGGTGATCTGTCACATTACTGGATAAATTGACTCAATCCCTTTATAAACACTGACTCTTGGTATTCCAGGCATATTACTGCATTTCAGTGAAACCTCATTTTGGAGTGTCAGGGCAGTATATTTCCAAACTGCAGTCATGCTTGTCCCATGTCACTGTCTAGTCCTCTGGAGGCAGGAAGTCCATTTCCGAAAGTCTCCATGTCCAATAGGTTCAGTTTCCAGAGCCCCTTCAGCCCCCTTGGGCCACACCTGCTACAGTCAAAACCCCGTAGGTAAGTTTAGGAGCTACCTTTACCTTGTTTCCATTCCCAGTTCTCTCTGTATCACTGCCAATGAATTCTGTCTGTTTTATTACCAGTCAATATACTGTAAAAAACAAGACTTCATACTGGATCATTAACAGTTAATGTAGCAGATGCTTTTATCCAGAGTGACTAAGAGGGTCAGCCAGTCCGTGGAGCGATTGGGGTTAAGGACCTTGCTCAAGGGCCTAATGGCAAAATCAAACTGCCAGTTGAGGGATTTGAACCAGTGACCACACTACCCCCAATTCTATTAATTCCTCAATTATACCAAATCAGTACCAGCCATCTTCACCCCTCGATATCCGCATCCCAGCATCTAACTGGCATTCATGCTATTTACCTCCCTCCCTTCCTGGTCTGTTGCTCTTCTTATATTGCTAGCTCCATATAAAATGGAAGCTCAACCTTCCCATAATGAAATGCCCTGGGACGGACCCCTGGCCCTTTTCTCAGGGCCCCAATGGAGATCAAGTCAGCCCAGGGTGGCACAGCAGGCAGAACTACACCCCCATTTCGATATTAATCAACATAGTAGTTGACATAAAGCCTGCCCTATCCATATCTCTGAGAGAACAAGGTCTGTTTCACATAATCTTTACTTTCACATAAAAGGGGCAGAAGTGTGCACTAGAAGCAAAGGAGGTTAAATTAGTGCAGCATCAGTTTCCGGTGTAGTGTCAACACAGACCTCTCCTTTTGTTAGTTAGCTGATATTTTGTAATTGTCACTTTATAACTACCTTATTACAGCCAATTCAATTGTTAATTTTCTCACCGTGTCTTATTTTCATGTGTATTTAAAGGAGGGAGTTGGTTGACCATTCTGCAGTGGATTTATGCAATTGTGGTTGTTTTGCAAGCATTTGGATTCATCATGCCTTCTGATTTCTTGTTGAATTTAGCCTGAAATGGATACACTACAAATACTGTGTCATTTTATTTAACCACAGAATTCTGTGGCCCTTATTAATCGCAGTTGCCGCAGAAGAGGAAACCATTAACTTACATGTATCACTGTGTAGTTAAGTAATTACAGCAGCCAGTAACTTCTGTAGACTGCAAAGCCTGATCCCAGGAGAGCAACTGCCTTGCGCTGTTAATCAGGCTGCTTCAGCCCGACAGAAACATGCTTGGCCTGCCGACACGCTACACGTCAAAAGCAGACTCCGTGACCAGCCTCTCATTTTAAGGACGATGGCTATATGGATAATGCTACTGGGAAGGGCTTACTGGCAAGCAGATCCAGACTAAATAGCAAGGAAGGCCAATTTTTGCTGGTATATCTGAATAGCCATAAAATTCACCCAAAACAGGAAGCACCATGCACCTATGAAAAAGAATGGATGAAAAAGCAAAAAGACAATGTTATGGGGTAGGGCTAATGATTAGCAAGCACCATATCGCCAACACCTGATAAATATCTACTCTATTTTTTCCACCTTGGTTTTAGAACTAGTGTGTGATTGTGGTCAGGTGTGCTAGTAAAGGATGTACTGTCAAGAATTGTTGTTGTAGATCATTGTGGTTATAAAAAGCACTTTGTTATTGGGCTTTCGAGTGAGGGAGGGTATAATAATGAACTAGACAACTATGACCTGAGAGAATGGCCCTAGCAGTCAAAGACCATTTTGGTTCTCAGTGGTGTCACTTGGCACCAGCAGAGAGGTCTCTGGGTCAATATTGAGCGACTCACATTCTGCATATAAATGTAATTGCTGTCTGTCTCGCTTCACAACCACTCAATATTATGCAAATCACATTGTTTTGAATCACACAGAAGTTACTTAGAGTTGCAGCCGTTTTCCTATAATGAAGCAATAGTGTGGAGATTCTCGGTTTGGAACCCACAGTGAAGGGTCTTGTGTCAATTCTCAATGTATGATGTCAGAAACCACCATTTTTCTCCCTTTACATCATCCATGTAATCAACATTTAAACAACTTTAAATTTGCATTATAGTTAACTGCAGCAACATCATTTAGTGACTGATTTTCCCTGAGAAAGACAGAAATATTGAACTGAGATTAACAGTCTTCCGCCTATACTTTCAGAACAGTAGAGGTTACAGTAAGGTGTCCCCCCAACCAAATTAACAACATCTGAACATAATAAATGAATTTTCTTCATCTAGGAACCATTAACTCATTATAATTATTAAAAATAGCTAAGAATTAAAAAGAATCATGACAGCTCATTGTCTTCTGTTAATTTCATGCTCTCAGGTGAGGGCCAGCGCCATCGCTCAGGATGCAGATCAGAACTATGACTACGCCTCCAACAGTGTGATCCTGCACCTGGACGTGGGCGACGAAGTGTGCGTGCAGCTGGATGGGGGCAAGGTCCACGGGGGAAATACCAACAAATACAGCACCTTCTCTGGATTCCTCATTTACCCTGACTGAGCCCGTCCCCTTTGCCAAAATGAGCTACACAGAGACTGCTGGATGCTCAGATCTGCAAGCAACACACTGCACATACAACACACCCATTAACACACAGTTAAGGCTTAAAGAATCATGTCTAAGAAACCTGAAATGGCTTGTTGGCCAGATAACCTGGAATAATACAGTCAGGACATGACCCACATAATCTGAGTGTATCTGTAAATATAATTGTAGACATACCTGCACATACATAAGCTCTCTCTCTCTCTATATTATGAGATATATATATATATATATATATATATATATATATATATATATATATCATAAAATCACCTCAGATTCATGTCATATGATTTAGAAATTATGTAAGATGAGGTCTACTTTTTTGAGCTCAATTTCAAACTTAAATTTAAGTTTACTGAAGCTACACTGGGACAGGAATACTGAGCTTAATTTCTGGATATGGATGGATGGATACGAGATGGATGGATGGATGGATGGATGAAGTGACCTCTTTGGCTGCCAGTGTGGAATTGTAAATATGGCAGGAAAACTGGGGCCATAGGGATTCAGATTGAAGATAAGTATAATTTCAGCCACCTTGCAACTTGGGATGGATTTCCAATATGTCTAATGACACTGCTTAAGAAAAAGAATTCATTTATTGATTGTACCAACAAATGCATTTCATTCAACAATTAAACTCAATGAAATATTTTACTATATAGGCATTTTGCAATACCAGTATAAAGAGGAAGTCTTGTATAGAATTTTCATTCTATACCACAACTTTTAATAATAATTACAATATCCATGACAAATATCAAAATGTACCGATGTAAAGAATTACTTTTGCTCTCAGAATTCTCAAGCAGCCCACAATTGTATAACTGCTGTATAATTATTGATAGAGCTCAACAATTGCGATGGAAATAGGTACAGGGCAATTGGGTAATTGTTTTTGTTCAAAAGTTTGACATTACAAAATGAAAATAACAGCTAGCATGGTATAAGACTTGAATAAGCACAATATTAACTTTGAACAAGGTCATTCAGGAATTATACTCCATTTAATTTTTAATCTGTTCTCAAACTTTTGATCTCAAACTGTTATTATGAGAGGCTTAGGTCCCAGATTTTGACATGATTAGTAGTTACGGGTCAGACGCAGAGGCATTTATTATAATTGTCTCTTATTAAGACAAATGACTAACAACAGTCACATTTAAAAACAAGATCCCTCAACAAGAAGAAGCCACCATTGCACAAATAGCTTGAAATATTTGCCATCAAATAATAGTATATGTCTGAGTCAGAAAAGGGTGGGAGTGTGAGCTGATTTTACATGTTCTATCATCTTTAATACAAAAGGTTTTAATGAAAACAAAACATATATATGTATATATTTCTGAGTGTGTGTATTTGACTTTACTTAAATATATGAACAGGTATCCCCCAGTTTATGAAAGTAGAGTGTTCCTGTGAAACCTTTCGTAAGCCAAAATGGTGCAAAGCGAAGAAGCAATTACCATTAATTTATATGGAAAAAAAATTACCCAAAAAAATAACATGCCTACCATACTAAATGACACATAAAACCTTAAATAACACTAACTTAAATGGAAATCAGGAATAATATAAATGCACAGCCTATATAAAGTAAAACTAATGTATTAGTGTAGTTTCACTACAGCCATGTGTCGCTTAATGAGAGGGATACATTCTGAGAAATGCATTGTTAGGTGATGAAGTTGTTGTGGGATAATCTACATACACAAACCTAGATGGTATAGTGTGTCCCATACTACACACTCAGGCTATATGGTATAGCCTAAATAGATAAAACACTATAGTAATACAGTATAGTAAACATATAAATCAATAAGATAAGATAGGACTTTATTGATCCCACAGTGGGGAAATTTGTGCGTTACCACAGCTCCAGACAGATAGCAAGA
>JAODJU010000038.1:3485365-3499543 GCA_026776725.1 Gnathonemus echidnorhynchus
AGATCGAGTTCCAGGTCAAACTGGTTTGTTTGACTTTCAAGAAATTCGAGTTCTAGTGAGTTCGAGAACCGAGGTACAACTGTATTTACACAAAGTCATCCTTCATTGAGCTCTTTATAGATCAATTAAAAAATCATATATAAATATGTAAGCTTGCTATTGAGGTATTCTTAAACATCTACGCTTATATTAGTTTTTAATTGAATTTAGTTTGTCATGATATCCAGGCAAGGAGAGATATAGAGGCAGGTCTAGACAGCAAGAGACTGGGTTCACTTGCGACAATACAAGGGACACAAGGGATCAAAAAGCCAGAGGGACAGCCTAGAGCATGGAAGCTTTCCTTGGAGGAAAGTCAGACCCTGCTACCTGCAATATTTGCACTGATGTCCCTTTTTCAAGACCTCCGCAATTCACCTTGGCAGGCTGTCAACCAACTTCTGGGGCAAATTCTGACTGCTGACAGCCCATTCTTGCATAATCAATGCTTGGAGTTTGTCAGAATTTGTGGGTTTTTGTTTGTCCACCCACCTCTTGAGGTTTGACCACAAGTTCTAAATGGAAATAAGGTCTGGGGAGTTTCCTGGCAATGGACCCAAAATGTCGATGTTTTGTTCCCCGAGCCACTTAGTTATGCATCATGCTTGAAAAGGCATTGTTCGTCACCAAACTGTTCTTGGATGGTTGGGAGAAGTAGATCTTAGAGGATGTTTTGGTACCATTCTTTATTCATGGCTGTGTTCTTAGGCAGAATTGTTAGTGAGCCCATTCCCTTGGCTGTGAAGTGTACTCCTGTGTACCTAGGTGTGATAGTCAGTCACATAGGTGTACAGGTTGGTGATGTGCACGGACTGCATGGAGCACAGGTGCAGTGCTAGCCTCAAGGTGTCAAAGATACAGAGTAAGAAGGATTCGTGCATGGATTCACGGATGGAAACCAGCTTTATTTGGGACAGGGCTACTCTTGAGATTAGCAATGAGATAGACACCAAGGTCTTGCCACTAAGTCCAAAGCGAAAGACAAAACTCATAGTTGAAAAACAGGCGATGTACATCGGTGATCGGGGGCTCAAAACGCCGCCTCCTCTGCCCTCAGAGCCCTCACAGCTGTCCTTCTCAGTTCCCGGTACAGACTGGAGTTGCCACCAAGTTATGCTCTGCAACTCCTCTCAATATCCAGGGTGCCCTGTGAGATGAAACACCTCCTTCTGGGAACACTGGCAACACCAACAAAACCCTTGGCAACCTTCAGGGTCTTATCACGGAAGGTCTCCCACATCACATTAGAGTCAGCAATGTCTCCATCAATGAGACATCACTCACCGTGGTCAGATACACTGAGACAACAGACAAGACACCCAAGGAGTGCCTTAGCCTGAGTCTCATAATATACTCGTTGAAAGGAGTGACGTTAGACACCATCAGAAGGAGCTGACCCGCTACGGCAACAACTACTCCCTGAGAATGGCAGCCATCAGACCAACCCGATCAAAAGTAGGTATACCCACCTACAGAGATCTGACCACTTCCCAGTCTGCCACCGAAACAAGTTTACGAAGCTCCCCCGACAGCAGAGGAAGATGGTCATCTTGCTGGAGAGACAAGACGTTCCACGCACCCACCAGGATGGGTCGCCTCAAACTGAGGCCCAAGTGCCGCCATGCAGCAGGCGAGGTTCGACTAGTGAGTGAACAAAAGAATGGCAAAATAAGGGTTGTTTATTTTTCCATTTTGGAAATGTTTTGTGTTACCTTTCTGTCTACAGTGATAGGCTGTGGTTATGTTGAACGTTATTTCTTACATTTGAGCAAGTGTTGCTCGAATAGTGAAGCCCTTGGAGGCCATGCTAAATGCATGGACTCGGATCGACTGATGGTGAGCCACCCATGTTGAAAGCACCTGGACCATCACGCTGCACCAACAGGGATTTCCAGCACCTTGGAGGAGACAGATTCTCACTCAGCAAAGCTGGGAGTTGGTCAACTAACGCAACTGACATCTTTGATACAAGTGGATTCACGGCGCGGTAAGTGTGGATTTTATTATAAACTGACATTTTGCCTCGGATCATGTGGACTCCAAGTGGACTGCCTAACGCTGTCGCTGGTAAAGGTGATTTTGTACTTGTTGCCGAAAAAGACAGAAACTGATTAATATTCAGTACTCTTGATGTTGTAATTCAATGCATTGCATTAATCATAATAGTTGAATTGTCAAACTGTGAAAGTTATACCGGATTGAAGGCTGATTGTTATTTTCTGTTCATATCGCGGCCCACTGAACTGGTAATTGATTGACATCTCAATTGGTAAACTCAGTAATTCACTGATTTAGGGTTGTTGAACTATTGCATGCAAAAGCAAATGTATGATATCTAATTAATTTTAAGTGGTTGTTTAAAAGCTAACTAGCTGGAGTGGCTATGTAGTGTAACAATTAATGTTTAAATTCATGAAAATGATTGGGTGCAAATGTACAGATGTTTAAAGGACATGATGGTGTACATAAAACTATTTTAGTAAGAGTAGCTTGCATATTGTTTGTCTTAGTTTGTTCCATTGTAAATTAGACTCAAATTATCTCTCTTTGATGACAGGCTCACCGTGCAGATCAAAAACCTTCCAATGCAGTGGACCTGTAAGTATTGCACATTCAGTGTTGAAAGAAGCTATCTATTGAAGCATTACCGCTTAAAACAACTGTGTTACACTCGAATATCTCCACTTGTAATTCTAGTGCTATTCTAATGTTTTAAAATGTTTCAAAATGCTTCTCCATAGGACACCACAAAAGCAGCAGCCTTAGCCTTTCTGATAGTTGGTGTGACTGTTCTGAGAAAAGACAGCCCAAGTTCTGTGTCCATATCAACAGCCATTGTTCTTGAAGAAGATATTGCCATGGATAATATCAAAGACTTTCCTCAGGCAGTTTGCCCCTTGAGATAACGTATGCGTCACATTCGCACACCCGTAACCCAAAAATGTGAACTTATGAACAAAAGTGACACAATGGCATATTAGTTTGTGAATTTGTACAATGAGAGCTGCATATATGTAGAACATTTTCTCGCAACTATATTTTTTCTTGGACATTTTTCTAGCAGAAATACAAGTCAGTAATTGCAGCTGCTCGAATCTACCACTACGAGTCTCAAGTACCGTTCTCTCGCATGCTCCCACGTTCGCACCAAATATCTCAGCGAAATGTGGTGCAAAAGTAGTTACATTCTTGGGTTACAGGTGTGCGAATGTGTTTTGCACCATATTTACTGCGGCAAGTGTAGCTAAACTGTGAGTGCATGAATTTTAGTTTGTGATGCATGGAATAGGATTTGTACATTTGTAATGAAGAATTTGAGAAGGCATAACCGTTGTGTTGTGTTTGTGGAAATCCCATGACTTCAAATATACTGATACACATGTGTAACTTTTCTACAGCTACAGATTGCACTGTTACAGATGCTCAGGTGTTTGGCACCAATAATACCTCCATACATGTTGAAGTATCACTCTTTTCAAGGTTATTGTTACATGGTGTTTTGCATTCACAGTGCTAATTAAAATTAAAGAACTTATTTTTAATCAAATAGTTTCATTTCTGTACTTTACTTATACCACATAAAGCACAATGAGTGCTTAAAATTTCAATTCACAAGGTAAAACATCAAATAGTGTTTTAACAGAATATTTCATGTAATTTCAAGGTCAGAGCAGAGTTGCCCTGCTTCATCAGCAAAGAGCAGGAAATTCATTTTAAAAAAGCCTTAAAAATGCTCCAAAACAGGAGGGAGTACCTGTGAAGGTCAGAAAAGGTAATACATACTGTACATGGGTAACTTGCAAGCAAGTTTAACTTATTCAAGCCCCTTACAATCAAATTAAATCATCAACAGAATGTCCAGCATATAGACCTAGTCAACCAAGGCTGAATAATTTCCGTTCATGTTCATCTTCACTTCCCTGGCTTCTCATGTCAAGGCGTAACTTAATTTCTATTGATTCCATTGTCTAGAAGACAGGAAGGAATTCAGCTTTGCTTAAACAGTATGTAGCTTGTTCTGTATTCGTATATTATGATTGTGCAATATATATAGTTTTGATGTACAAGTTGTAGTAATTGCATGTTTGAACAAGCTCTATCCTAATATTTTTCTTCTTTACCATTATAGGCAGGGGAAAAAGTGAAATGGAGGAAAAAAAATATACAGATGGGCCAATTAAGCAGCAGGAGCAAGGAGCAGAAGACAAAATAGGAAAGAAAAAGGGAGAGGAAAACAAAGAGAGGCGAGGAGAGAGATGAGGAGGAAAAAGAAGTGGAAGGAGGAAGCAACAAAGGAGGAAGAGGCTATGAATATGTAACTTATAGCCCACCAAAGGCTTTTCAACCCCAAGGAGGGAAGTGGCCTGTAAAAAGAAAGCTTTTTTCCATTGTAATTCATTCATGCATAATAATAAAACAATACATTTATCATATTGGTTTGTGATTTGTTATGCTTTATTTTTTTACCTAAACATTTCAGCACACAATTAAAATTAAGTGCTGATAAGGATATTTTAAGTGCTTAAGAACTTAAGTCTTAAATAACCCCTTATTAAAAATTAAGGGGTGAAATAAAGAATTTTAAGGGTTTATGGACCCTTATAATATTAAATTATCCCTTAATTAATCAGAATTAAAGGGCAATGTAAGGGAAATGTTAAGTAATTACAGAGCTTGAAACATTTATAAAAAAATTAAGGGGTGAAATAAGGATTTTTTTTAAGTGTAAATTTAAGGGCAAATTTGAAAAAGGGGAAAATTCAGTAGTTTTCCCCCTTAATTGGCCTTAATCTGCACTTTTCTCCCTTAATTTCACATATAGCAGTAATTAAGGTCAAAATTAGGGTAATTTTAAAGGGGTAAAAAATTAAGGGGTTTGATTTCAGAGTGATACTCTAAGATTTTTATTTTATTCAGATAAACAATGCAACTAACAAAAGACTATATAAGAAATATTTTATGTTCCACAAACTCACATGTTCACTTACATCCTATGTCTTCAGAAAAACTGAGTCATCCTCATGCAAATAGGCAGGAAGAGCACAGAGGACAGCAGCAAGCCTTACATGGATGTCAACTACTTCCTTCAGTAAGATAACATATTGATCTACTGTGGTTGCCAAACAGCACTACCACCCAATACCATACAGTGTTTTTATAGACGAGAGATCAACCACTCTAACACTTATCAGGCACAAGAATTGTAACCAACTGACCTGGAGGCCATATAACCTGAAGATCCGATCCAGAACTTCAGGGACTTTCCCTGTACGAGCAGCTTTCTTCCTAAACAAGCTCTGAAGATGAGGAGCATATTGGTCCAACACAGCACAGATAAAGCAAAACATTTGAATGCCATATCTGGTGTAAAATTCATAGATATAGGGCAGTAGACTGAGGAAATGTTGCTATGGCGCAAATGATAGTGTTCAAGCACTTATGCTCTTCTAGCAAACATAGCAACACAAAGTTTACACTTCAAGGCCATTGGATTTTTGTGTAGCCTACTTGTGCAATCAATATTATTTTAACTATGAACCTTCATCTTACCAGAGTGAAGACTGTATAACTGTAAGCTGGCCTGGAGAGAAAACATTGAAAAGCTGCAGTGTTTGAAAAGGCACTAGAAAAAATATGTAAAGCATTTGACAGTTTTAACGAACAGGAATTATGTTAAATATAACAAAATATGGGAAATGCAAGTTGCTTTAATTTTTACTACTTTTCCGGTAAGATTTATTCTCTAAATTCACGCGCAAATTTATAAACCGATTAAAAGTCACAGCCCGCCACTCCTCGAGTAACAGAAACTGAACAGAAGAAAAAAACTTTTAAACTCTGCACACAAGACCAACTCTGAGCTAAACCACGCTCAAATCACAATTTTCAAAAGCAAAAATACATCAACCTATAAGTAATATGACAGTAAAATATGCATGCGCAAACAAGCGGACGTGCGTGACGTCAGGCGGGAAAGTGAATTTGTTTGCGTGTATTGCCAGAAATAAATTAAAGCGATTAAGCACAGTTTACTTAAAATCACGACTTAGTACTTATGACACAGAAAAAAAGCCACCGCATTCTTTACAACATCACTCTTTACTTTATCTTCCCTGAGTCCCCTTAAACATATTCCGCCCACACCTTACCTGTTCAACATACAGTTCCTCTTAAAGTAACAGCATACAATTCAGTATATGACATCCCCCCTTTACTTGGACATAAACTTAATGTCAGAAACAAATCTTCTTCTTCACTTTAACACTCTAAACTGTTTCACTGTTCTCTGTAACACACAGCTGTGAACATTAACTTGCTCCCATGACTTAAACACTGTCTAGTAACTACTGAACACTGTACTTAATTCAAAACCCTTTTTAAAAAAAATTGTAAAAACCTAACCAGTGACAAAGTCTTTCAGCCTTTCTGGTGGTTTTCGTTGTCTCTGAGGCCTAGGAAGGGGTGTTAGAGTATAGTCATGTTCAGATGGCACAGCCAGACAGCTGGAAGAGTTCATGGCTTGTTGGTGTTCTGGATATGACCCAGCATTCCCCTCTTCCACTTCCTCAGTTCCGTGTTGATCTGTAAGATATTTCTTCACACTGGTTGTGTTCCGACTGTACTGAGCTCCATCAGGTGATTCCACTGTCACTTGGTTCCCTTTTTATTGACCACTATGTGTGGTGTTTTATTAAAGGTTGTGGTGAACTTATCCACTTTGTCTTGTCTCACCAGGACTTTGTCTCCCATGTCCACATCTGAGTATACAACATTCCTCTGCTCATCTGCATACAGTTTGTATTTTCCTTTCTGTTCCCCATCTCTGTTTCTTACTTCTAAATCCAAGTGTGTTGGTGTGATTTCGGGCATTTTCCTCTCATCATCCTATTGAAGAACAACTCAGAAATGATGTCAGCGGGTCCTTTTGTGGCAATGCTGAAATGCAATGGAAATAGATTATTGGGATTAAGTTCATTTTCATGGCAAAGAGGGACTTTGCAATTAATTGCAATTCATCTGATCATTCTTCATAACATTATGGAGTAGATGCAAATTGCCATCAGACAGCAGACTTTGTGAAAATTAATAATTGTGTCATTCTCAAAATGTCATGCCCCGGTCGTCCGATCCTCCCATGTGCCACGCCCCCTCATTTACCTCATGTGGAATCCCCGTGTTATCAGCTGTTCCTAATTGTATATAATGAGTCTTGTGTATTTAAGTCCACGTTAGAGTATGTTTCCCCAGTCCGGTTTTTAGTGTCTTGGCGTCATTTTCTTGTTCCTGAGTGTGTTTCCTGAAAGTTACCCCGTGGTCACCTGATTTCATTGCCTCCTGTGCTGCTTCCCTGTTGAAGTTGCGACAGAATGACTGGACTCGCTAAAGAAATATCTCATCTGACCGAGGAGGAATATCTCAGTCTCACAGATGAGATCTTGTACTGGCTGCGACAGCGGACCCCGCTGCTCACGCCCTTGCTGTGCAATCAAGTGATCTGCTGGAGCAGATTTTCCCGTCCAAAGACCCGCACCTCGCTGAGGAAGTACAGCAAAACCTGCTGCAGCTGCGGAGCGGGGTGGCCGAGGTAATGCTCAGGCAAGTAGCCCTGGGTTGTGAACTGCAATATGGTCCGCTAACAGAGCTGCTGGAAGTGCCCCAGGCTCCGCCGCAAGCTGGCAGCAAAACAAAAAGGCGGAGAGACCGAAGATGGGAGGACACACCGAGAGTCTTCCTGGGGTCCATCTCTGTCTTTGCTGTTTCCCCTGAGGCGTGTCGAGAGGAACCCCTCCCAATACTTCACCCGGCAGTGTTCACGCCCAACGTCTCTGCCGCGCATTCACCCAGGTTGCCGCCTGAAGCCGCCACCGCTTCCCCCGAGCCTGCACCCAACACCCATACCTTCCGTGGCACACGCTTGGCATTGAGCCAAGGTCTCTTGGCGATGCCATCCCTTGGATTATATTCTTCAGAGGTGGTCCTTGACAGAGATTCATGCAAAACATTTTTGAAGAACCTTAATCTTCCGGTCCTACCAGCACAGGATAAAGACCTTTTAGATGAGCCTCTAACAACGGAAGAACTTTTTAAGGCAGCCAAATCACTTAAAAAGGGTAAATCTCCAGGTCCTGAATGGCATTCTCCTAGAACAATACTTGGCTGTCTGGGATGTAGTTGAATCTCTAATACTGAACTCCATGAACTATGCTATCAAACATGGTACTCTTCACAGAGATCAAAACACAGCACGTATCATTCTATTACAGAAGAAACATAAGGACCCATTAGACTGCTCTAGTTACCGCCCTATATCTTTAATCAATGCTGATGTAAAAATTCTGGCTAAAGCCTTAGTTTCCCGTATTGAGCCTATTATGGGCAATTTGATTCATCATGATCAAACTGGGTTTCTTAGAGGGTGGTTGGCTGCAGATAACACACCACGCCTACTGCACATTACTGAACATGCGCACACATTTCCTGACACCCGCGCAGTTTTCTTTCTCGACGCTCTTAAGACATTTGACAGGTTTGAATGGGACTATTTATGGACAATTCTGGATCAGTTTGGTTTTGGTCCTAAGTTTATAAACGTCATTCAGACTCTTTACAGACATCCAACAGCTTCTACCTCAGCAGGCACCTTTCAGTCTATACCCTTTTCATTACAAAGGGGTTGTCGCTAAGGTTTCCCTCTGTCACCCCTCCTTTTTGCACTTTCACTGGAACCCCTAGCCCAAGCCCCTAGGCAAAGTCCAGTTATCTCCCCAATTATATTGTTTGTGACTCAACATCACATATCACTATATCCGGACGATTTAATTCTGTATCTTTCAAACCTAAACAAAGCTATACCAAATGTTGATTCAGCATTTCAGCAATATGTCAGGATACAAAATAAATTGGGATGTCATCTCTAATGGCTCTTAATGATATTTCTCAACATACTCTTCTCCCTGCCAACATTGCATTTACCAAATCATTCACATATCTTGGTATTAAAATAACAGACTCTCTGTCAAGAATCATTCAAATGAATTTCAGTGAAATTAGACAGAAAATAAAACTTTATCTACAAAGATGGACTGCTCTTCAGATCTCAATGCAGGCCTAAAGTTAGTACAATAAAAATGAATATTTTACCTAGACTTCATTTTTTGTCTTTTATAATTCCATGTGTACCACCTCCAAATTGTTTTGAAGATCTGAATTCCATTGTATCCAAATTTATTTTGATAAATATGCTTCTCCTTTGACCCAGGATACACTTCTCAGTTTTTCTGTGCACCAAATCAGATGGTGGCCTTGCCCTCCCTAATTTTAAGCCCTATCATTGGGCATTTCAAATTAGGGCTACACGCACTTGGACAGACGCTGACAGAGCAGTGCCATGGAGAAGTATTGAATCAGCTACAGTGCATCCCCACAGACTCCAGGATTTACCTTTCATAGGGGTAGTTCGTCGCAAATCACGACACAAACTTGGCAGCATAATACTGCATGGTACAACGCAGAAAAAGCAATTGGTCATTCAAAGAAAATCTCTCAACAATCTCCTTTATGGAATAATTTCCACCTTCTGTCAGACTATAAACCTTTTGTTTATCCCCTCTGGTCATCCAAGGGTGTTCTCACATTTTCCAATATATTCCATGCAAATGGTGTGTGCACATTCCAGGATATTCAAAAAGAATACAGTCTACCTGCCTTCTCATTTTTCTTGTACCTCGGGCTACGATCCGCAATGAAGGCCTATGGCGTGCCATGGAATTCTGTCTTAAATGATCACCCAGTGTTTAGCTGGATTGACCCTGTCAAGACCTCTAAAGGTGCAGTCACAAAAATTTACAACTTACTCTTTAGCGTCCAAAAGCCACTGACAATTCTGTCAAAATGGGATTTAGAACTTTCTTGGTTAGGATTCCACCTGGATTGGGAAACAGTATGGTTGAATCTTTGCCTTACTTCCAAAAACCTTAGTCATGTTCTTATTCACTTTAAAACTATCCATTGTTTCTATTGTACACCCTACAAACGGTATCTCATGGAACTTGCTCCCCATCCATACTGCAGAATTTGCAACACTGATACTACCGGTACGTTTCTACATATGTTCTGGGACTGTTGAATGATCTAACATTTCTGGAAGCTTGTCAGTTGTTTATGTGATCTTACAGGACTATACTTTGATTTGGACCCTTGCTTACTATTGCTTAATGATGAATTAAGCAGTACCAATGTACCAGTTCTCATTGCGTGATAAAAAAAACTGCTAATGGCAGGTTTTACAGCTGCTAAGAAAACTATACTACAGCAATGGATACAGCCAGATACAAACCTGAAGCAATTCTCGATCGTCTCATTCCATTATATTGTCTGTTTAGAATATACAACTGCAAAAATTAGGCAAAGGCAATCACCGTAAATACCTAGAGGAATATAGCAGCTGCTCTTACAGAGCTTCTTTGAATAGTCCAGCTTATATAAGTTTGCTGCCAATGTGAGTCAAGTGCAAAAAGTTGTTATATGTTCCCCTTTTTTTCCTTTGTCTTACTGTTTTCTTTTTGTCAGTAATTCTTGTGGTATTTCTGTCCTGCATATGCCTTCTGACAAACTAACAAAATGACAATAAAAATATCATAAAAAAAAATAATAATGAAGTGAAAATTTGTTACATTTTGTTGAACTGTTAATGTAACTGTTAATTTACATTAAACCCATATTATATATATATATATCATATTAAACTCATATTATATAACGTCAACTCAAATATTTTTAGTAAAAAGCTAGAATGGCAATATCCAAATATTTATGGAGCTGGCTGCAAATCAAAAACAGGGCAGAGGTTGTTCATCAGTAACAATTGGAATCAATGCAAAAACCTGTAACTTATGAATGATGTAACGAATGAAGATAATTGAAGGTTGACATCATGATAATGTTCTCCCATGGTAAGCTGCCCTGCAGCAGGCCAGTTAAACCTTTATCTAGTTGTAACTCTTGCTAGTATTGCTTTCGATACAGCTACTAGAAAAATATAAAGTTTTTATTGCACATAAGGGTTGATAGCTACTTTGTGATTTTTTACTGAACAGATTATCATGCAGCTGCCCATTCTGTGTGTTTTTCAGAATCTCTTGGTGCTCTGTAATCCTCCTATCTGGAGTTGATGGTGGATAAATGGAAGCCCAGCCCTCACAAAATGATACACAATTTGTCTATGGATTTAGGCGGAAGACAAAAAGAGTGTTTTTCTTTTGCAGTAGAAAACACACACTAATTCCATGTAAACTTGCCTATGCATAAATTAGGCAAGGGAACAGCGTTTACCTCCACTGCAACTGTGCTTTTCAGTCTTATCATGCTTGTATCTGTATTTCTAATGAAATAGTGAAATTAGATATTATGTTAAAAAGACAAACATAAGCCAAATAATGTATGAAATACACCAGGACCATCAGCTAAGACCCAGGAACTGGGCTATGCAGAGACTTTCTGAGCAGCAGGTGCTCTACAGTTTACAAAGGCGGCGCTTGAAATAACTTTAGCAAATAGGTCAGGTGCTCAGACAGCCTCCCCCCCCCCTCCCCAAACACGTGCCTGCCTGGGTGTAATGATAAATGACCACCTATCTTTTGCTATGCTCATATCAGCACTTTCCCGGTCATTCAGGGTCACAGTATATAACATCAGAAAGTTCAGGGCTTCTTTGTCATTTTCTAGTTCTCATGACTAGGCTACTGCAACGCTATACTTCGAGCCTTACCTGCTTGTGCTCTGAAACTGATACAAAGGATTCAAAATGCAGCAGCATGTCTGGTATTTGGGTTTGGTTCTGTTTTGTGTATCAGCCCAAATGCTTTCATGCTACACCCCTCCTTGTCACTCGTCATTGGCTCCCTATAAGCAGCATCAAATTTAATTCCTTGATGCTGGCTACCAGACCCATTAATGGACAGTTACCCATCTGCATCAAGAGGATCCACAAGACCTATGTTCCTTCTCACCCTCTTCAGTCAGAGATCCCTCCAACACACGAGAAGTCTCACTTACAGATACTTCTCATGTGTTGGTACAGCGACGGTGAAATGAATTTCTACACCACATCAGGTCATCGGATTCTACCATCAGTTCCACATTGAATAGTTGTCTTATTAGGTTCTTGTTTGTTGCCTTTGCTCCAGTACTATTTATGTACCTGGGCATTCATTGGAAGCTGAGCTGCACTTATGCAAAGTCAACTTGATGTCTGTAATGTGATATTTACCTCACTTGTTCATCACTTTGGACAAAAGTGCCTGCTAAGCAAAAATTAAAACTCTATTATTATAATAAATCTATTATAAATAAAATCTGAATCAGTGATTGATTCTATGAGAAAACACATTGTTGCAGTGTGGACAGGGGTTTTTCATGTAACCTGCCCTCAAAGGAGCTGTGTATTTCCTAATTAATACAATATAGACAAATTAATATACACACCTAAAAGGCAACAACCTGTCACAACTGATTATTGCCCATAATATAAATTCCAGCTGAATAAAAATGTGATTAAGCAAGCATTTTAAAACTTGCACACAAACAAGGTCAGACCATTTTAAAGGGCATGAATGCAATTCCTTATAAAACCAGAATTTTGTCTTGTTTAAAGAATCACGCTGATTCAGCAATTTCCATCCCTTATGTGAAAAGTAACAGGCACACAGCAGTATCAGAAAGTGTTTTCAGTTACATGTCAGTTGGCCCATGCAGTCCAATTTCACCCCCAACCCAAAACAATACACAGATAGTTGTCAAACTGGTCAGGTTTATTGTATTTGACCAACTGAGCACAGGAAGGAAAAAATTCTGATTAAAGTTTGACGACTTAACCTATTGGACAACAAGTCAACCAACCAGAAAGAAGAGATGAGTCTTAGCCAATGAGTCGCAGGGCTGTCTGCTGGAACAGCTGCTTAGTGGGAGGTGATGGGCCTAAGTGCTTGCTGCCCTATGGCATCCTATGCAACAAATCACCCAATGTACTGCAGCTTGTGGCTGCACTTCAGCTTCCTGTTTGCACATGTCTGTGGTGTGATGATATTACAGAGGATGGGCGGAGAATGTCAGGCAGATTCTACTCAGGCAGATAAAGGCACTTCTGAAAATAAAAGTAAACAGGAACAAAAAAGGATGTAACTTTAGAGGAATGTTGCAAGTTCACAATGGGAATGAAAATGTAAATAATAAAATAAACAAAAATTCTGGTGAGGTCTTCAACCACTCATGACCATCCGGACGAGATCTGCAGGATAGATAAAGAAAGAGAAAAAGAGAGAACTTTTAGCTCAAGTCATTATCGTCAATGAGCAGAAACCCCAACTGCAGCATCCAACATACTAACTCATCTAAAATTTTAAATACTAAATCAATTGATGCCTTAAAAAAAATCATTAACATCATTTTAATATCATTTTAAAATTACCTGTTAAGAATAGATTTTGTAAATGTCATTTTGACTAGGCAGCATTACTATTACAATGATTATACTAAGCAAAACTGGCAGTATCACCACCGGGAAAAAGTTAAATGTGCCAGTTTTATTCTGTATAAAATACTTAAAAATAGTTAACTGCTGAAACATCTACTGCAAACAAAACAGATCTTTATAACAGAATAAAAAACATTAGTAAAAGTTTCTCAAATACAAATTACTATGTTAAACATTCTCTATTGCAGAATTAAGGAATTATTCCACCAAGAATGACGGTATACTACAATTTATTTCAAAAGTTAAATTGTAAAAATTTTAAAAAGTTAAAAATTAAAGTAATAGTTGCTCTTCAATCTCTTTATGATGATTCAACATTTTGAAATGTGTCCCTCCAAAATATTTATCAAGCAGTCTTTCATCATAATTTTTTTGGCAAAATGCCTAGCTTTGCTAGCAAGGCACACAGAAAATAAAGATGTAAAATTCCAACAATAAACAAAAAATCCTATTCTCTAAAAATGTCATATTCAGACAATACAAAGCACAAAGATGCCATAATCAACACAACATTCCAATTCACATCTTCAATAGGGTTGGGTATCGTTTGGGGTTTTTTCGATACCGGTGCCAAATCGATACTTTTAAAACGGTACCGGTGCCAAAAC
>JAODJU010000038.1:3538392-3565173 GCA_026776725.1 Gnathonemus echidnorhynchus
TAGGCAAAACGGGCGCTACCCCGGATGATGGACCGCCGGAGTAGGCAAAACGGGCGCTACCCCGGATGATGGACCGCTGGAGTAGGCAAAACCACCCTAAGTGCTGTCTATTCACACTTATTATTATATGAGCATTAGAATTGAGAGCTTTTTAATATCTTTTGTTCTTGTAGCTGCTAAAAACACTCATTATTAAAGCCATAAAGTTGTCTGCCTGCTACCTTAGAATCTCCATTGAATAAGTGTTTAGGTTAAAATCTGGGCTTATTCTACGTGGATGACAGTGCCAGCGTGTGTTCATGTGCATTGAGCTTGTTGAAACCAGTGTTATCGTAAACTAAAATTGAAACGAAAACCTACACTAAATAAAAGAAAATTCGTGAACTGAAATAAAAATCAAAAACTATATTTACAAAAGAAGTGTCAGACTTTATCCAGTAAAAAGCAGCGCCACACCACCAACATCTTTTTACCGTGTTTATACACAATATCTCCTCTTTTAACAGATGTTAAAGGCTGTTGAGTTGGTCCCTTTCTTGACTTCACTGCTTATCGCTTCCACGATTTACCAATGTAGCGTTGCACCGTTAACCAAAATTAATAAGCATAAGGACATGCCGAATTCATACAGATTACTAACTTTTGGTCATCACAATACACACCTCATTAATATTTTAGGCATACTGCTAATTTGCTTATTGAATTGTGGGTGAAAATGTCTGTATAGCGCCGAAAAGCCAGCATCCATTATCTAAAGCCCTGCAATAATATACAGTTGGTTGTTTTATTTTAACTTAATTTCATTTCCTGGAGGAAAATTAATAGTTTAGATTAATCAACCCATCTGTAATATAGTCAACAGATTAATAGATAGAAAAATAGTCAATGCCAGCCCTTGAATATAGTATCAAACACCAAAATGAACTAAAATATAAACTACTGCACTTGATAGTTTCCCATTATTTGAAATCTGCTTTTAATATTAATGAAAAAGGCAGAGAAGCTGATCACTGGTGGCGATCTGACACATACGCTGGGTACAAAGCCTGCCCACAAACTTACCGTCCTCCCAGGAGCAGCGGTAGTAGTCATGGCGGTGGGGGGAATCGGGGAGATGCAGGCCAGTGTCAGGGTCCAGCCCCGTGCTGTGGGCCTGCCGGTGCGCATGCCGCAGTACGGCACCGCCGAGGTCGCGCAGGCGCAGTGCCGCACGATGGAACACCGTGTCCTTGGCGTTGTAGCGCAGGCAGTTGGCTACCATGAGGTTGAAGTCACCCTCCAGCTCCGTAAGCGAGCGGTAAGCGTGGGCTTCCAGCTTGGCGCGCATGGTGGAGAAGTCCATGGGCTGGGATATAAACTCCAGATAGTCTGGTACCTGGGGGGGGGGGGGGGGGATGTTTTCAAAGCAGCAGAGAGATGGTCTTCCTCCAGAGCTTTATCAGGCACTATGACATAGCACTTAATTCACTAGCTAAATACTTATCACGTTTTCAAGGTCAAGTATCTTCTGCAGTCACCCTGCCCTTTGCTGCCACTAAGAGGCAGTGCAATATGTCTCAAAATTAGAACCGTTCCAGATCATCACCCATACAATGTGTCCGCAAAGTAGCGCTGAGCAATATGGGAAAATCACAATCATTTTTTTCTGTATCGGTTGATATTGATAATTATATTTTAAGTCATTATTTCTTTACTTGAATGCTGCATTTTGGCTTAAATTTCCCTTAGAACCGCCTTTAAAAAGATTCAGAGCATGAAAAGTGACAAACTGAATCATTGAATCATATCTGAAAGTTAGCTTAATACATTACCTTAAAAAAAAAAAAGAAATGTTTCATGTAGAGTGCAGTATTGCTTAACGGATATTTGTCACACTAGCACATTTAGAGTACAGTATACTAATGTTACCCCTACTAATTCATAGAACACGGCATTGGCTGCCGTTTTCTTTTGCTTTCACAGTAAGGTAAAATGACTAAACAATGTTTATAGCAAATGCGTCTCGAAAGGGAAACCCGGGACGCATTTGCTATGTACGTAAACATTAGCATCTTTCAAGAAATGTATAATTTTTGTGAGTTGAATTTAAGTTAACATGTACTTACTATTACAAAATGGTAAATTAACTATCTTCTAATATTTATGTAACCATTAGCGTTCCTGTCACATATTGCCGGGGCACGGACCTGGGAAGCAGGGACAGGATGCAAGGAATCAGGGAATATGGGGTTTAATCAAAAGGTAAAGACAAGCAGGACAACGGAACAGGCAGCAAATTCAAAATGATGTTAATGACCAGACTCGGGAAATATACTTAAATGCAGACTTAAATACACAGGACTAATGACAGCTACTCGAAACAGGTGATCACATGAGGATTCCACACGAGGTAGATGGGGGGGCGTGGCATACGGGAGGATCGGACAAGCAGGTCATGCAAGTTTCAGAGGGAATAAAGTTTGCAAATGGGATTTGCATCTTATAAAGATACAGTACAGTATGTACATAAAAAGGAATGTTTCCATAAGAAAACCACGTTTAAGGGATTTTTTAACTGATTTATATTGTATGTCTTGAACTTTCCCTAAAAACACAGTAGAATCTTCATTAAACTAAATTTCTTACCAATTTTACACTTAAAAGCATGAAAACGTATAAATTACTATGAAAATTAAACATGAACACTTCTATAGGGTTTTTCGAGGATCTCGCAGATGTGCGAAAAAATCACGGATGCAAATAAGTTCGGTGCCAATTAAATTTTCACGGATCTGTGAATTTGCGAATCACAAACGCGAATGCACGAGGGCTTACTGTACTATGGTTTGGTATACCTCAGTGCAATATGCACTAAAGTCGTGGTGAAGAGCAGCAGCCACGACATCTTTCAAAAGAGGAGATTCTTGCAGATAAGGTAAAAAGACGTCTGTGGTATGGCGGTACTTTTTGCAGTTTATTGACTAACGATTATTAAACATATATATGCCATATTTATACCGATACTGACTTTTGGGCATCATACAATGACTCCTTAACATTTTAGCCGTACTACTAATCTGCGTAACAAATTGTGGGCATAAATAAATGTCCATATAGCACCGAAAGGCTGGTGCCTGGCCAAATGTTTCGCTTGTCATCTGAAGCCCTGGTGATTATTGCACATGCGCAATGCAATATCGATATGATATCGCACAGCCCTAATAACAGCACAAAACAGGTCGGCAGAGAAGCATTTCTGAAAGCACAACTTCTTAAGGCAATGGGTTACAGCAGCAGAAGACCACAATGGGTTTTACTCTTTCCATGAAAGAAGAGGGAGAAAAGGCAACCAAAATGGAAAAGTGGAAAAGTGATTGATTTCTGTTGCAGCATTTGGATGGTGGGGTGAGAGTCTGGTGCAGCTGGATCAACACCAATATTTGGACTTTGATAACGATACCAGCTTTGGTACCTCAGCATCAATACCAAATTGATAATAATAATAATAATAAAATAATAATAATAATAATAATAATAATAGATACTTTATTCTCCCCGTGGGGAAATTGATTTTACGCCTCCCTCAACTTGCTCTTTGTACAGTAAGTTGTCCACGAAGGGCAGCCACCCATAGTAGCGCCCAGGGAGCTGGGAGGTCAATACTACAAAACATTCCCATTTAAATATTATATTGTTTTGAAATAAACAGGCCTATTTATGAATAAACCAACCAGGGAAAGGGATATGAATCAGCTCACATTAAAGCTAAGCATAACTTTAAATGGAAACACGAAACTTAATAACCGCTAAACCACATCCTGTCATCAGCCTTATATCTTCATGCACACCTAACGATCCTGAAATGTAAAAACCACTGAATCACATCCTACAATCATGCTTGTATCTGTTTACTTGCACACCTGATGATCCTTAAACATGTAATACATCAACATTAGAGCAGCCACAATTACTCACTTAAACTCGATTATAATTTTCCTTCTCGATAACTCAGTGATATGGCAGAAGGAAGATGGCGCATAGTTAATGAGGGTCCAAATAAAGAGTGAAAGCATCACTCATGTACAAGAACTTCACATTAAAAGTGAATGAAAATGCAGTCGTCTACACTGCCATACAGAACTTAAATATCACCACAGCATGAAGGCAATGCAAATACAGGTGAAAGAAGACATTCAGGTTCGACAGACTCACCCAATAATGCGAGGTTAGCCATAGATACACACAGTTTAGCTTCTCGGAGTAGCCTAGCCTGTCTTTGACCTATAGTTTTGCTTAATTTCCTTTATGTCAGAATAACCGCTAATAACAAATTAAAAACAGAATAAGAAAGCTCTGTCACTTATCCTCATCAATTGGGGGGGGGGGGGGGAGGATAAATCTACCATACCAGAGTAACTATAAAATATTTATATAACTGTATAATATGGTACATAACCATATAATATTTTTGTGAGTGTTTTGTGTCTTTGAGTAGGGCTAAATGATATTGGATGGTTCATATCATGATATTTAAAGATGTTATTTAAGATATGATATTCATGATATTATGATATTTAAGAATTTAAAATAAGTTCCATTTGCCTATATAGTTAATCAACCAATAAAGTCTGTCAGATAAATTAGTGGTATTGTCCTTAGTTGTGCCAACAGACACAAAGCAGTACTGACAAATCACTTGCTTTTGCTTAATATCATCTCCATGGAATACAAAATATTTCCAAGCTGAAAGTCTTTGACTGATTCTTGTTTTTCTCCCTTTCACTCATTTTGTTTAATTCCTCACGAATGTGCTGGACAGTCTATGAGTGAATCAAACAGCAAGGAGAACAATTATAATTGTCTCAGAGTGCATTGAGAGCTCATGCAAAAGCGGTAAACTTTAGACTGACATTTTTTCCATACACTACATAATGCTGAAAAGAGGAAACATTGTTACAATTGCAGACCTTTCTAAATTTTGTCTCCTATGACTGACCAAAAACGCAACTTATTGATAGTTTGAAGAGAACCCAGCAGACCATCACCTTCTGTGCAATGCGACAGTCGCATGCGCATGCATGCCATGCCAATATTAACATTGCACATTGTGCAAGCCTAGTACTGAGGGCAGTATAGTGTCACAGTGGGTAGTGCTGTTGCTGCACACTGTGTGGAATTTGCATGTTCACCCCATGTTAACATGGTTCCTACCGTGCATCAATTGCCATGTATTTATTATACTATATTACACTGAATATACACAATTACTCAATGAATTGTCAAATTAAATCAGCAGATTACTCGATTACTGACATATTAAATAGTGAATCACATCCTGCAATCATGCTTATATCTTATCGTCTACACCTGATGATCTTTAAACTCCTCATGTAAATCAGGATCAGCAGGAAGCCACTGCTTCGCCAGGTTAAGACGTCTTGCCCCCTTGTAGCAGAGTTTGCATGGTGGGGCTGTCAGCTTCTCCACATAATAAACATGCGAAATGAGTGTGACTGTGTCTTTCCCCAAAGCTCAGATTTCGCACATCCACCATGTGCTACCTTTCGAAAGAGGCCAAATTTATTGATGTGTGCAACAGAGATGTACAGCACATTTTCACCAAATACCAAAATTTGCTAAATAATAGAACCATACGTTTTAAATACCAATATATTGAGCAACAGAGTTTAGTGTAAACAGCGTGAATCCGTGGATCCATCTTGATTGAAAACACAGATTGGTGGGGATGGTGCAAATGGATGGGGAATGTTTCCTGGGTAGATATTAATACTCAATGAGCAACATTTGAATGCCACAAAATACTCAAGCATTGACAGTGACCAGGTACATCCCGTCACATCCAGCTAGTAGTATCCATTTGGAAAGGACAGACTGGCTAACGCAAGGCACAAAGCTCATATTACATCAAAGAAGCTCCAAGAACAGCAAGTTAAACTTAATCCAATTGCACACAAAGTACCGAGATGCTAACTCAATGAAATAACTTTGGGATGAATTTGTGACTGAAAAATCTGCAGGACCATAACAATGCTATCAAATGGACCAAAATCCAAAAGTAATTTTTGTAGCACCTATTTCAATTAAAGCCTGAAGAATTCAGGATGTTCTGGAAACAAAAGGGAATCCTGACTGGTACTAAGTAGGAATCAAATAAGACACAAATGAACAGACATCAAAACTGACCTCTTTGAGGTTAACCGGCTGTGCAAAGATCTGAGCTACATCTTTCTCCTGTAGCTGGTTCAGGGTGGAGCGGAACAACACCAGTGCAGGGGTGAGCTGTAGCTCCAAAGCCGCCTGATGCACCTTCACCTGGAGAGAGAGGCAGGAACAAACACCGATGACATACGCATCACCAGCTAAAGTACAAAAGAGGAGGGTGTCAAATCAACCTTTCCTTCTCCAAAACATCAAATGAACACCTTACCCAATGGAAACCAAAGAGATTCTTTTTAGCTGCAGCTGCAATAATCAGCTGTGGTCCCAGCCTCTCTACAACCTCAGTAACCAGAGGTGGAAAGTTCAGGTCCAGAAAGTACAAATCTAGACCAAGATTTCGTTTCAACCAACCGGTTGAGTACTTTGTGAATGTGACTCTTTCTACTGAACTGTTCGGTTGAAACAAAATCTTGGTCTGGATTTATTCTTTCTGGACCTGAACTTTCCACTTCTGTCAGTAACCCTTTCAACTTCCATACCTGCTCCCTCTTCAACTTCTCCCTTTTTCGGATAAGCTCCACCAGGAGCCTGGCCCTCTCCAGGTCGTGCCGCAGCTTCTGCCAGTACTTCAGCTCCTCCCTCACAGCACTCAGCTTCTCATCTGGCTCCGCCTGGAGACACAAGCACATACATGAAAAAGTTTAATGTCCGAAACCAAGACAAGAGATTGTGATAATTGCACCAATTATGAAAACAAGAAACATTTGTAACAAATTTATTCCACATCATATATTCTAAGCAAAATTATTCGACTTCAAACCCCAACCCACCAGATACCTAACCTGCTCCACATTCTTTTGGGCCTGTAGATGAGAATGCAGCCGACGAATCAGAGGCACACCATTGCGTGATTGACGCTTTAACAACCAATAGTTGTGAAGCCTCTGCATAAATTGGTTCTTCCGTTGAATGAGGACCCCTTTGCAAACTTTGTTCAACCTGCAGTACAAGAAAGTTCCATTACATAGAAATTAAAAGGATTCAAAAGGTTTGTTGTGATTTCTACTAGTGTAAGAATCTTTTGGAAAGTGTTCTCAATGTCAAATTTGTACTTGATTTCTTAGCTCAAATTAATATTGAACTACAGGGTATTGAGGTAAATTATTTTAGGGTGTAGGAGTCAAAATAAATCCACACTGACCATCCATATCCATTCCCTTAGCCTAAATTGCCCAACTAGGTATCATATGATTAACAGTGGAATCTTTTTGAAAATCACTGAACTAAAATTCAATATTTATTAGCTACAGGAAACGTCAATCATACATTTCTGTCATTTGACCAAATATAATATATATTCAGAATTATTTACATTTAATAATTAAAATCTGCTACATGAACTGCTAAAAAGTAACCCTTAAAACTTTTTAAATACTGCTGGAACTGACCTGTGGGGGGGGATTTGTGGCACCGTGACCAGTGGCATGGAGGCTCGGCGAGATGGCACCTCCAGGCCCTTCTTTGCTTTCTTCTTTGGCAGTTTGGTTCCCTTCTTACCCCGATGCCGTTGTGGTGCAGCACAGGTCTGTGTGTAGGAGCTGCGGGCCCGTTTGCCCCTGCCTCCCACCTGCCTGCCCCCAGTCTCGTCGTCGTCGTCTGAGCCCGTCGCCCCCTGCCTATCGCCACCTGGTGGGGTGTGCGCCTCACAGAAGGCCGTCTTCTTGACGGTAAACGTAGTTCCGTGGGCACCAGTTTCGCGCACGGGGTCAATCTTCATGAAGAGCCCAGCTCGTTGGGCACAGGTGACATGAAAGGCTGTGTAACAGTTGGCCTTGTGGCACTGGATGGAGGCCCCATGGCCTTTCTGCTGGCACAGATAGCAGGTAAGCTTCCAGCGTGCTGTAGGAATGTTGCTTACACCCTCCACTGGCTCCAGAAACACTGTGTTGGCGAAGCACACTTCAGGGATCCAGATGGCACACACGACGTGCGCCCAGCGCCCATCACTGGTCTGTTTGAAGGCACCACCCCGGTTAGGGCAGAGCACGCAGTCCACAGGCCGAGATGGTGACTGCAAGCAACAGCGGCACAACCAAGGCCCTTCAGGGATGTAGGGCACGCCATAGCACTCCTGGTGCACTGCCAGGTTGCAGATGTCACAGAACAAAATAACATTACTGTTGATGCACTCATCATCCAGACAGACACAACAAAAGGCGTCCTCATCGATGGTGCCCTGAGCTGGTGCCAGGCTCCGAGACTCCAGGAAGGATTCCTTCTCCAGCCGGTCCATGAGCAGCTCAAAGGTGTCTGGGGATACTACAGTCTGCCCATCCAAGACCCGTTTCTCATTCACCATCTCAAGCCAGGCTAGATCCTCCTCATCCATGTCATACTCTGCCTGTGCATCGAGCTCCTCCACTGGCTTTTCAATGTAACGGTAATAAGCGTTGGGCAGTGGTGGCGCCGCTGACAGGCAGACTGTGTCCAAAACACGGAAAGTGGGCACAGGGAGCGGGCCGTATGGGCTGGGGCAGTGGGAAGAATTGGGTTGAGCATTTGATGGTGCCACTGGAGCTTGCTGCGAGCCAAGGTGGTGGTGATTTGGCACAGTTGTACTATGCTTGGCATCCCTCTTCCGGCCCTTGGGCAAGGGTGCCCGTCGTCCTGGCTTAGCCTCACTGGAGAAAGGTGGCTGCTCACTATTTTCCTTGTTGCTGTTGCACTCAGAGATGTCTTGAGCTGTCATTTCATCCTCTGTGATGACAGTAAGTGGATCAAAGATGCTGATCCGATGAAGCCTGCCATCCAAGTCCACCTCCACCATTTTCTGTGCCTGTGCATACGTCAGGGTCTCTCTGGTTGGTGACAGTTTTAGGCTATAGGGTGAAGGGGCCCTCTGATAGCCAGGACCCCCCCCGCTCACGCCACCCCCTGTCTGGCGGCCTCTCCTCCGTGGCTTCCTCATGGACCTGCAGCCTGCCTCTGCACACCGTCTGAAGGACAGACGAGGTGTAGATGCAGAACGACAGGTAGGAAAGTTAAAATGTAAGTGTGACTTTCATTTACCATGATTGTTTGAGATACACAGATATACATATATAATATATATACACATATACATTATACACACACACACGCACAAATATACATTTGAATACATAACTTACACTCTACTACACATGCAGATGTGACATTTACTGTACTTTAATATTGGCAGAGACTAAATAAGCCCAGAACCCCGTTAATACATGTGGTACTCCAGCAATACTGGTAGGGACATGTTCCTACTGTCCACACCCAAATCTACGGCTGTGTCAGAAAATAAAAGTACTCGACAGGTATGAATATAATGATTGCAATTAATAATTTTTATCAACCAGTTATATCTTTCATTTTAAAATGAATTCCCTAAAAACATTATCAGAAGTCCACACTTAACCCCCTTAGACACTTAACACAGGAGGAAATGTAAAGTGCACTGGCAGAGTAAGCAAATTCTTTAACTTTCTCCGAATTAGATCATCATTGGGTTAGAAATACCTCTGTTGCCAGCATGCCATGGACTTTTACACAAATGCAGCTCCACTTTCAGTAACCACGAAGACGCCGGATAACATGATAATAAACATCTATTCGTGATAGTGATGCAACAACCGTCTATTGCAGCGTCCCGCTGAGGACCGGGGCAGCGACAGCATTTATGATCGCGAAGTGGTCTCGCGGCGACGCCGTACGTAAGCCGCACGCGCACAGCAGCCCATCCCCCAGCGGCACCGTAGTGCGCCGACTTTCAAACGGCTTTGGTTTTAGCGCAGTAGCCCACTGTGGGCCGCCGGTTCACCTGCGTTACGGGGTTAGGTACGCCACTGATTACTTGGACAAACAAAAGTAAAACTGTCACGCGTCAAACAACCCGAAAGACAGATGTCTAGGGGTGTTTAAATAATATGCCTCTTATTATTGAGAAATCGAAACTGTTGAAACCAGGCTGTGACTGGTGGTTAGTTACACGAATATTGCCCCGCTGTTAAAAAACTAGTAATAGGATGGGAAAAACAACTGTCTGACGAATATGTTGCTTTGAAGCTTCAGGTCACATAATGTGACAAACGTTACAATTCAACGTGTTAAAACTTTTCACCACCCCACCCCCCACGAGCTCACTACTAAACAAACGGTATGTTTTTATTTTTGATGAGTAGGGGGCGGAGTCGTCTAAAATCCCCCGTCCTCATCGCTCCACTTCGAGCAAGGTATACAGCTAGCTATACGGGGTGTAAAATGAAATGTCAATCAATCTTGAACACAAGCTCGGAAATATATGCACTTCGTGGTACTTAACAATTGTTTTAATCTCTTCAGCATATTTCCTCCATATTTCAGAAGGGTTTCTGGAATTTCTCTCCTCTGAAACCGCCAGGTACTACCAAGGGTGATTACCCCTAAATGGGCTTCACACTGGCCAATTACAATGCACGGTTGCAGTGTTAAACGCACTCTCGACCAATCATAGGCGAGCAGATTTATCTCAGCTGACATAGTTCGGTTGAAAGCGCATATTCCCAGAAGGAGATGTCAGCCATTTTAGCCGTTAAAGCATAAGCGGTGTACCCTAAGCTCATACTTCACGTTTATGAATCAAGAACAGTAACGGCGAATGCGGACAACATTTGCCAATTCTCTCAAGTCCCGTGTATATAAAAACAGAAAGTATTGTTATAGTGTTTGCAGGGAATGGGTTGCAGATAAGTAGTTACCTAGTTAGTTTTGAACGGCTAGCTAGTTACTCATGCAGAATATAAAAAACATAAACACAACATGTCGCCATCAATACAAAACTGCCATTTTACGCACGAACCAAATTACCCGTGTTAAGAAGTTTACCTTGTTTTCAAGCGAAGCTCGACAACTGGGCGTTTGTGGAGCCGAGGCTTTTCGATTACTAACTGGCTAGCAGCTAGCTACGCCTTGGCCGAAAAAGCCGGTAAATTTCGGTATAGCAGCGTCCTTCTGTGTTAGTCCTCCATTATGTCTTCAAGCAAGCGTTTTTCGATATATTTACACGGCTCCGGCAATCCACGATGGCATGGTTTATTTGCGAGGAAGATGAAACCGCAGATACTCTGGTGTCTAGTAAAGAAGGTATTTTTTCAGACTCAGATGTGCTGTAGATAGCATAGCAGAGCGGGGTTTTCAGTCAAGATAGAAAGAACACGCCCCTTCGCTAGGGTAAAAAAATAGGCTAGTTAGAGTTCTGTTTGCGCGTTATAGCTATCGGAAACCAAAATTATACTCGTAAAACGTAGCTTCACCTTCGCATTGGTTGTCTTGAAAAAAGAGGACCACATTAACTATTGCATCATTTATAATGACAGTCATAACCTTTTGCTTTACTAGACTTCGTAAACTAGCAAGTTCACCTCTTTCTAATGCAATGCCTCCAACTTCACGACACACATGCGTTGGATTTCTTCCAATGCTCTCATTTGCATAGAGGTGTGGCACATTTACCTTAGGTAAAAGCAGGGTTTCCCAAAATGAAGGTTGCGACCCCCGGAGGGGTTGCAAGATACCGGCGGAGGGGTCGAGGGCTGATTTCCAGAATATGTTAATTTGAATTAACCTACATGCCCACCCCTCACCCCCGATCAGCGAAATCTACCGAGGGGAACTATTCCCACCCCCTGATTGGCGAAATCTGCTGAGGGGGACCACCCACCGCAGAATGGGGGTCGCCAGTCTCTGGTACTGTTATTTTGGGGATCGTGCGCTTTAAAGTTTGGGGACCTATGGGTAAAAAGTATGACTATTTTGCTCCGATTTCGATTTTTGGTAATACGCGTTTTAAAATTCAGATAGTTCGAATCATCTGCCATTAAGTTGTAAAAAATGGATGGAATACTACTACTACTACCACTACTACTAATAATAATAATAATAATTATTATTATTATTATTATAATGTGGTGACTGAGGTAGCAAAAGTGGAAAAATAATTTGTATGGCGTTTAAATAAATTGTGTCTTGTTCAATTATCTAGCTTGAGGGCTTGTTGGCGTATTTAAACGTTGCTCGACACTTAAGTATAAAGTGTGGAATAGTTTTGTTTTTTTATGATTTGAGACTCCGCCAGTGTTCACGGATCAGTGAAACTAAAGGGACAAAATACCCTGATACCTAACAATGCATTAATATCAAGGACCTAATAAGGAACAGAGCGATGGTTTACCTTCAGAACAGCCTCAGGCCTTCTTGGAAGGCCGCAATAAAAGTCCTCAAGTGTGGGTAGTGAGATATCAGCCCATTATTCTGAGAGAAAAACGTGCAGTCCTTTTAGGGATGAAGGAGGTGAAAATCTGTTTTGCACAACTTTACATAAAGGTTCAGTGGTAGTTATATATGGTGATGGAGTTTTGTGACATCATTTTGCTGTTCATGAAACCATTCCTGAACGTGTTAATCAATAGGACTGTCATGTGGCCATCAGTGATAGCACCACAGGATGCACCTGGTCCTGTAAAAGGACCATACATTCTAGTGCAATCATTGGATCTAATGACTCTCACAAGATGGCTGCCCATACCATGACAGATTCCCCATGTTAATAACAGCTGGTTGTAGACAATAGACTGAAGGCATTTTTTGTCTTTCTCTGAATGTAAACCCATAAACCCATCAAAAATGAAGGAAAATTGTGATAGGGTGATAGATGACTCATTAGCCCATATATATATATATATATAAATTTTTTTTTTCTTTTCTCCATTGCTACAGGGGTCAAGGTGTACCCTGTAACACATTTTATAATTATTTGTTCTATGTATTTTCTTTCTTTTCTTTTCTTTGTATTGTATACCATCACCTGCACCCATACAAATTCCTTCTACTTTTTGTACACTGCAAACAAAAGAATTCTGATTCTGTGGCCTCTTGTAGCAGGCATACTGCCGATTGGCATTAAGCTTAATATACCATAATTTAATGACTTCAAAGTCATATGTCCTTTTCCTGTTATGAATTGTCCACTTGGTCTGTTAGAACTTTGTAAATGGCACATAAAGGTTTGAATGGTGTATATATGAAGACAGTTATCAGGTGTCAGATGACTATGTGCCCTGAATCTTTAAGTGACTTCAGAGTGAATTTTAAGGCAAAATAAACACCTCCCTTTACCAGAGTAAAAAAAAAGCTAGTTACAGTTCTGTTTGCATATTGTAGCTATCAGAAACTAACATTGTACTCATAAAATTGCTTCCCCTTCGCATTGATTGTCCTGATAAAAGACAACCCCATCAACAACTATTGCTTCTTTTATAATGACAGTCATAACCTTTTGCATTACCAGACTTGGTAAACTAGCAAGTTACTTCACTTCTTTCTAATGCACTGCCTCTTACTTCATGACACACATGCACTGGATTTCTTCTAGTGCATTCATTTGCATAGAGGTGTGGCACATTTACCTCAGACAGGTAAAAGCAGGGGTTAACAAAGAGAGGAATTAAGTATCCTAAAATCTAATATGGAAATCCAGCATAAAGCTACATATAAGAAAATGGCCCATGTATTCACATACAAAAACTGCAGCTATCAGCTAAATTGCTAAAAGAAAATCAGCCTTGTCCTTTTGTACAGTCAACTTAAATTTGATACTGTTAGAGAAGTAGAACAAGCTGAGAATCTTTGATTTTTTTCCATTGCTCTATTTCCATCTTCTTTATTAGTCATAGAAAATAAGTTTGCATTTACTGTACAGCAAATCTTGGTGTCTGCATGCAGTTTCCTTTTCATTGCTTAATGTAACTACACTCAGTAGTAAACTATAACAGACTCAAACTGGTTTTCCTGTTTTTAAACCTATGTAGACACACTACATACTTTGCTTTGATCAACTGAACTGTATGACCGAAAGGCAAATTTTCAGTGATATGTAAGGATACCATTCATAGCATCTTTGTAAAAGAGTCTGTACATCAAATTCAAGCAAAATGAAAACAATAGCAAGTAATTCCAAATTACTTTTTTAACAACAGCATTTACATTATCCATTCATAGACAGAATGTACTTATAATGTATTCCTGGAAAGTAATGAAAATTGTAAAAAAAAAAAAAAAAAAAAAAAATGGAATGGCAAAGTCTTGAGTCATGGTTCATAGACTGGCATCTGTTGTGGTCACACAGGTTCCAATTAAAGCCCACTGTGGCCTATTCCTTGCGATTTGTTCTTGGATCACACCAAGGTGACATAAAGGGCAATTCATACTTCACTTTTCCAGGTGTGCTTTCGGTTGCAGACGAGGGGACCTGACATAAATTTCGTTACCAAGGTTTGGCTGCGGACAACTTAGGTCGGTGCATGTGTAGCCCACATCTTTATGTCTAGTGGAAACCTTGCACATTCATGTGCATCAACCACGCATGTGCAAGATAATTGATTAGTTTCCAGTAGGTGGCAGCATGGCCTTTCACAGATCACCAATCAACAATGAAAGAGTAGAGGAAGAATAGTTGTTGGTGTTGCAGTAGTTATGGTGAGCAGCTGTATGAGGAGGGTCAGAGGTACAGGCACATCAAATTTTTTATACTGTCCAGGTATTATACCGAGGTATACAGTATTTTAAAAAGTAGCACTATTCCAGCATTTTGAAATCTTGGCCAGAAAGTTTGCAGTGCAGGTGGGGGGTTGGGTCCCAGCTAATTTTGTTATATTTCAATACACTGTTGTTTGCCAGGCCTTGACTAATAACTTTAAAACTGTTCATAAAAGTTTACCCGTTTCACTACATAGTTTGTATTTGTGTTTGTTGCAGTACATCTGCCCTATGCTCATCTGCTGGAGTATCACTGTTGCATGCATGCACCGCCCACGACCAACCACATCTGCAGCCAAATGTAGTATGAATGCATGCTGCAGTGCACATGACCTTCCCCAGCCCAAAAGTGCACGAAGAAAGGTGAAGTATGAATTAGGCTTCAGATGTAGACAACAAAGTACACAAAATATTTTGTATTTGGATGCATTTCTGTGTCCATGTCTCTGTGTGTTTTGTGATTTTGTGCAACATAGTGGTGCTCTTTGCAACCGAAATATGATCAGTGTTGATTTTTATGTAGTGATCAGATCTGTCAACACTGTTGCATTGCTGTCACATGGTCAGCGTGTTCCGTCTCTTTGAGTCTCTGCGAGGGAATGGGACGAAGCTCTTCACCTCTTTGAAGGACAACCCTGTGAGACAACAGAGAACAGCATAACTTCACCGGCACTGCACTGCATAACAGTTTCTGAAAAAAAAAGTATTATGGCACTGTGCAACACATCATAAAAAGCTAATAAATACTGTGGTATGGGCAACATGCACTTACTCTTCCACTCCTCTAGGGGCAGCGTGGCATTATCATAGCTGTCATCATAGGGCAGTGCATCAGGGGTATCCTCTGGGTCCCACAAGCCGTGAAAGTAGGGATGGGCCAGGGCACCCTCGGCTGTTAGGCGAGCCTCCCCATCTATGACTAGCATCTTCTCCATCAAGTCAACCGCTAAGGTTGGAGAAAGGCACAAGTTCACAAACTGAAAACAGCATGGTGTTAAAACACCCACAATTACAAGTTGCCCTTCCCACCAAAATGACCACATACTTTTACTGATATTTCAACTTTTGTTGATGCAAACGCTGAAATAAAGAAAATCACGTATGACCTTTTTCCACCTTAAATCAGATATTGAAGCCAACATATTAGAGTGAATGTGCTAACATGACGGGGAGACCAAGTAAGTGACAAGCATAGAGATCAGACACCCACAGCTCAGGAGCTGCATGGCAACAGCGCTACTGACTGAGCCGCAATGCCACCAGAAACAATTTTTAGTACAAACAAGTTGCGACACCTTTTATAATGGCAGTTTGTAAGAGAAATCTAGAGGGTAACAAGATGTAAATAAAATATTTTTTAAAAAATCTGACTTGGTTTGTCTTGATTTCAGCATTTACCTCAACAAACATTTCCACAAGGCAAGACTTTAAATGTCCACCATTTATGTAAAAAGAAATTGTATAAGATTGAAGACGGTAGCTCAAACATTGTCCATGACTGGCATATTCAGATTTGGATTTCATAACCAAGCATCACAATTACATATGAGATTTAATATTATCACTGTCCGATGAAAAACACGCATTTCCAAAAATCCATTATTTCAGGAGTGTGCAAAAATGCATTTTCTCAGAAACTGCTTTACAAAACAAACCTAAAACAATATAATGAGACACTCTCAGCACTACAAATAGAAACCAATCTCTATACAACAGTCAGTAAATGGTTTAATGTTTTAAATGGACGTGTGGATTGTTGTCAGTGAGGCAAATATGTTAGTGTCAACAAGATACAAACTTTTCTTGCTTTATATTTACAATTAACAGTGATGTTAGTAAGCTGGCTATTGCAGGTTGCATTTCCTACAGAGGCTCAGCTCCTTCAGAATCTGCAACACGATGCTGTAGATTTCTTATGAGTCTGTGGTAGCCAGCGCCTGTTGTTGGGTGCTGGGGCAGAAGTGTGAAAGTGGTCGATGCCAATAGACGCAATAAGCTGATCAGGAAGGCTGGGATTGTGTGAGGGGAGAAGCTGGACACTACTGACAGTGGCAGAGAGGAGAATGCTGTCCAGACTTTTGTCGATTATGGACAGTCTCACTCATTTGCTTGACGGTGTTGTGGTTGGACAGAAGAGCACGTTCAGCCAGAGGCTGATCGACATAAAATTCACCACAGAACTCCAGAGGAAATCATTCCCTCTGATGGCCAAATGATTGCATAATCAGTAAATCAGGACATATGCATTATGCGCAATATCTATTTTCTTATCAATATTTAGATAATTATTATGCTTCCAATGTAATATTTACCATAGTTATTGCCATAATCATTCGCCTATTTATTTTCATCCATCCATTATCTGTAACTGCTTGTCCTATATTCAGGATCATAGTCTGGAGCCTATCCCAGAGGTTATGGGTTCAAGGCAGGGAACAACCCATGATGAGGTGCCAACCCAACACAGAGCACACCTTTGGGAAATGTAGTAACTCCAATTAGCCTCAGCATGTTTTTGGATTGTGTGTGGTGGGGGGGCACTGGAGTACCCATAGGAAACCCTAAGATGGCACAAGGAGAACATGCAAACTCCACAAACATGGAGCCATGGTGGAGACTCCAACTGGCTGCCAGTTCACTTCAGAGTTCATTTTAGTAAAAATCTTCGTTCTCACTTATAGAGCGCTGCATGGTCAAGCACCCAAGTTTATTACTAGTCTTCTGCAACGCCATACAACCAGCCGGGCTCTTAGGTCCAGTCAACCAGACCTCCTAGTCGTCCCTCGCACACGACTTAAGACACGTGGGGATCGTGCCCCTAGACTCTGGAACGCTCTTCCACTAGCTTTGCACTCTGCTGAGTCAGTTGACTCTTAAAATGCATCTTAAGACTTTCTTGTTTAAGAAGGCCTTTGAATAGAGCAAAGTTAACGCTGCATGTGCTTTGTTCTCTAATATATTTTACAAATGCTCTTTTTACTCTCATGTTCTCTCATATTCTCCTTGGTTTGCTCATTTTTAATGTTAAATTTTTGTGTACAGCACTTTGTAACTTGTGTCTGTGAAAAGTGCTTTATATAAATAAATGTTTACTTATGTCATATTTATTTTATTGTTGTTCCTGGTGGTGTATACCATCTATTTTGTCTTTCTGTGTGGTTGTGTAATGTTTCCTTCAGGATCATAAAGGTTTTCTGATTCTGATCTTAGCTATCAAGTTGTTAAAAGTGTCTACATAAATTAATCCACAAAAACAACCGTCATGAATAGAAATGTTAACGAATATAAACAAGTTCAATACATGACTTCATAAAACATCTTTTCATTGGTCAGTTAGATGTCAAACTATCTAAAGAAGAATCATCAAAAATGAACATACGTGCTTTTCATCGGACTGCAATCATAGATTATATCACAGAAATTTTATGACTCCCCAAAATTTTACCTCCTCAAAGCTATGAACCCTTTTTAAGAATCAAATAAGATTTCATGGCCATATTGAAGTAATAAATGAGGCTTCCCGTCCCAGTATTATTGCTTCTATGATGAAAACCCTTATCTTCAATTAACAAAGAGCCAGTGAATGTAGCAGAAGCTACTGTTGCCATGGAGACCACATAAGGACACTGTGCCATTGACAGAAGCAGCAAATGTTAATCATGCACAACAGCAAGCCCCAAAGGCAGGTATCACACAAGTTTAAAGGACCATTACCTCTGTCAACATCGCCATACTGTTAGAAGTACAGGTAATCCTGAGGACCTCGGTCGGTCAAAAGCAGTTGTTTGGGGGTTGTGAAGCATTTCAGCAACAAGCATAAGGTATTCATATTTCTGCTGCAGACAGCTAGCAAAGAAGGAATTTGGCAGAAATGTTTGACCTCTGAGGGGTTTCGCCCAACAACCTTCCGGTGTTCAGTGTCAGACATGCTGAAATAAGAGGTTATTGAAGGAAGAGGAAGCAGAGCCAAACACCAGCATGCACACGTTACACTGTCACTACAGATATCCAACAACAGAAATCAAAGATGAGCATAAATAAGGGAAAGTATCTGCCACCAGGAAGCCACAATGGGAGATGTTGCACATGTGCTCACCTTTAGTGCTGGCCCGGGGAAACACTGTAGCAAAGTCTTTCCGGGGGTAGTGGGGCAGAGAGAGCACATAGCTTTGTGCCTGTTTGCACACAAAAGGAGAGCAAAAGAAACATAATTCCTGTTTTCACCACAAGGCAAAGAACTAATCATTTATAATCACGGCTTCTCCAAATGTCCCCTTAATGTATGACTTTGTGTATGCCACAAATTCACCTAGCTGCATGTCTTTGAACTGCGGGTGGGGGTGTTCTAAACTACTGTTTTATTGTCTATTAGCCTAATCAACACAAAGCTGATCCAGATACACACTCCAGCTGCTTTGACATCTGTGTCCCTAGGTCTCCTAACATGACCTTAATTTGTTTTTTGTTTTAATAAGGAGCTCTATTTAATACTGATTTTCACTTAGGAATCGTAGTTGTTTCCATAGCTATACAAAATGGCAACATATCTAACATAATATTACTAATAATGTAGGTTGAAGAGTCAAAGTGCAGGGCGACATTTGGGCCAAATCCGCATGTTTTTCCTGTGGCTTCATAAAGGTAAGATAGCGCCCCAAAGGAACCCATTTCTACACCTGGTACCGATGGGAGAAACTGCACAAGATAGTAGCCATAAGTTAAGACAGCCTAGGTGGTCCTTTGTGTAGCGGACAGCTCCTATGAGGATGTGCAACAAAGACTGATGAGTATGAAGCCTGCCAACCTGCATGCTTCAGCACACGGAAGCTGCCTGTAGAGCCCCCATGCTTCAGGGGGACTGTTTTTGATCCCATCATTCAACACTACTACAACTCAGACTTTTATGCCAGTAACATAGCCTTTCTGTCATTACAGAGGGTCATGTAAAGCTTACAACTCTGGAAAAATTGAATGAAGAGACTACAGCAAAAATTTAATTTTCACTCATTTCTTAATTTATGAGTATGCTTCTGTGTGCTCCAGCCTGGCTCTTCCCTGCTTCTCATTAATGAAGGGCTTCTTCCTTGCTTTATGGGTCTTCAGTCCTGCTTCTAGGAGCCTGTTATGTAATGTCCTACAGTGCACTTCATGCCACTTATTGTTTCCCATTCTTTTTGAAGGTCACTTGAGGTCATCCTCCGATTCATGAAGCACTGCCGGATAAATTGACAGTCATCTCTGGCATTAGAAAATTGCTTCTGCCCTCTATCTGGCTGGTTTTTGGTCGTTCCCAGTGTCTCCTGCTTCATCTTGTGCTTGTGTACTGCAGCATTAGAAGCAGCCTGTCTTTCAGTGTAGCTTTCTGCCAGCAGATCCAGGATTAAACCAGGATTAAAAATGGATTTAAAAAAATATAAAGTGGTCTGTTAATTTTTTCCAGAGGTGTATATGTGCCTGATAATGTATAATGGGAACTCCTAAGCTTTATGTTGTTATAATGCATGATTGGTGTGTGATTGCTGTTCATGTGCAGCCACAGTACCTCTGAAGTAATGAGAGTCAGGAAACGGACAGCAATCATACCTCTTGACTGTCCAGTTTTTTAATAAAGTCTGACCCCGGTATACCAGTTATCTTCATTATTTGAGTAAGTTGGTCCATATCTGTAGTTCAGTTTTAAGGGTTGAATCTTGCCCATTTACCTAGACGATATGCTTATCAAGCATACATACAATTAGAAATTTAAATAATTATCTTGGTATCAGCACACAGGAATAATGAGAGAACAAACCAAGGATACAGTCTTTCCCTTTGAAGAGAGTCTTCCCATTGATCATCTCTCCCATGATGCAGCCAACAGACCAGATATCCACTAAGACAGAGGAGATATCCATCAGGCAGAAATGCATCGCACAAAGATCTTTCTATATTCATCAAGGGAAATGTATATTTATATAAAAGTTATCACTTGGTTCTCGACTTTTTTGCAAAAAAAAAATAAACAAAATAAAAAAACACAATAAAAATACACTTAAGTTGAAAGTTAAGGTTGAAAGTTAATGGAAATAGGGTGACAAATTCAGCTATTCCACTGCCACCAAGAACTGAGCCATACCCAACCTGTACTGCGAATTGGGGACTTTCCATTGCAAAGTATGCCAGCCGTACCCGCACTGATATGGCCCTGCTTACTAGTAGGGCCGAAAGCCTGATCAAACCAAACCGGTTGCATCACCACTATCTGATTGGATGAAATGCATGGAGATACCGGTGTTCCACGTATGGATTATCTGAAGGAAAAAGTGTATATTCTACATATTATTCATTATTAGTAGTATCACACATTGCACATTGCAATGCATTCCCAAAAACTTGGAAAATTTCCAAACTCCTACTTGAAAACAGCTGAGTGGAATGGTGATGCAAATTTACACAAGTGAATGCTAATTCCATTAGCGTTTGATTCTTGCATAACACAGCGATTCTCACGGACAAGCTAGTAGAAATTAGCACACAGTAAAAAATGACTGCACGTAGTAAATCATGACGTACACCATGTGAACAGTAAATAAGCATCTCTTCAGTTTTACGTCACTGTTGCTCTCCAGACTCAACTGTACCCAGCTGTACACTGGGCCCTGGGGCAGAAATGGACAATGCCCCCCCCCCCCCTTCCAAATTCACACCTAGGCCCTGCCTATGCCAGCTGCAGCATTTGCAAGATGATATTCAGGTAGCCTCCAAATATCATACCCATCATGCACCACAGTAGTTAGCAAATTTCACAAACATGCTTTTTTCATTAAATATATGTCTCAACAACATAGTTTGACTACAAAACCTTACACACAATTACATTTTAAAATTTTCAGTATTCACCAAATATTTCTGTGTTATGATTCCCCCCCCCCCCCAAATCAGGCAGCACTTCCTTTAATGTGTGATTTTTTTCTGTACAGCTCAGTAGTTGGCCTTTTGACAGTTTTACACTAGCATGTTCTCTCTGTTTAATAATAGCAATATAAATTAACATTCTGAGATTATACTTGCTTTTTATTCCATTAGTGTGTAATTAAGTTCTCATGCTAATATTTGTGAAATTTTAAAATCTAGGTTACCAGAATAATTGATTAATTGCTTAATCAAATCAAATCATTATAGAAAATAGAGATGCATCAAATCATAAATAAATTTTCTAAATACAGAAAATAAAGATGCATCAATAACCCTAATGGGATTGAATCACCTTGGGACTCCCCTATAACAGCACGTGAATAACTTCTTGGATGTAAAATAAGGCATTAGATACAACTGAGTTTCCTTAAATGATTCATGTAAATTGGATGAATATGTTGCTTAACAGCCACAGCACATTTAAAATGTGGCAATTTAAAAGTAACGTAACCCTGTAGTCCGGAAAATCCCTAAAAGTGTCCTTCCTGTTTTCACAGTCACATTTATTTGTACTAAATGCTGCAGAGTCTTTCCAGACTCATTTTATCAAACATTTTAAGCTATTTTGAAAAAACAGAGCTCATCTTCCATTTTGCTGTTATATTTGGTGTTTGGAAAGTAGTTCTTCGCAGTGAAGGTCTTGGTGAAGTTCTAGGCAGGACACTCCTGATGTCAGGGTAAAAGGTCAAAGGTTGCGATTGTCTTACCAGTCTGGGTGTAGTGCATCCAGTTCAGAATGACCTCAGGGGCTCGATACCACCGGGTCACCACATAGCCCGTCATTTCAGGCTCTGTATGTCGTGCCAGGCCAAAATCCAGGATCTGCATGAGGAGAAGTGGATAACTGCCAGTAAACTCCCCATCACTTACCACATCACTGCTACTGAAACAGGAAAAATCCCGCAGAATAGTACGTGTACTTACTTTCAGCTCACAATCCTGATTCACGGCCAAGTTACTTGGCTTAAGGTCCTACAAGTCAGAGTGAAAATGAACAAGATGACAGCTCTTGATACCACTGAAAGGTATATCACCCAAACTGGAAATGACCATTTTCTCAGCTCATGCAACAAACACAACGTAAATAATTCTATGCAAAAGTCTTAGGCAGTCAAAAAAATTGTTTAAATGACCTTCATGTTAATATGTAAAATGTAATATGCTGTCTGTCAAAGTGTGATTTCAAAACCTCTCCTAAAATCACTCCAGTGTTTGCAGCAACCGTCCAACATACCCATGTATTTTGGATTACTGCCCCACTTTACAGAGTTAATTAATTTAATTGGTTAGCTGACCCGTTGGTGAAATTTAATACACAAGTGGAATGGCTGAGGTGCCCTTAATGAGAGGTTTGGGAACTGAAGCAGTGTTCATCTAGCCATACAGTAAAATATCAATAAGCTTTTGGAGAACAGTAAAAATTCTTCAAGATTGTGTTACTGTTAATTTTTCTATGTTAGATTTTTTTTTTTTTTTTCTGAGCAAATATACACTTACTACCCAGATAGAGCCTTAAACATTTTCTTTGACTGCCTATGACTTAACAAAATAAACTAGATGCTGTTAGACAAACAACATTCTGTCTTTTCATGGTTATTAGCTCCTGTAGCATTGTAGCATCGCACTAACAATTCAGAGCTCAAATTCAAATCCCATGAAGCACATGCATAAATGGTGCCTCTTCCCTGCATCTTAAGCCTTTTTGGTGGTGTGCGGCTTAGTGGGCTAAGACTCGGTGCCTGTGATCAGAAGTTTGCCAGTTTGAGCCCAGCGTCGGCAGAATAGTCGCATGTCCATGGGCCCTTGAGTAAGGCCCATAACCCCCAGGTCCCGGGGCGCTGCATGCTGGCTGACCCATCGCTGTGACCCCCAAGAAAACGCCCACCTGCAGGTGTCTGTGCATCTCAAGGAGTACAAAATGGAGTAGGACACCCTGATCTATGTATATATATCTAATGCTTAGTAGTTAATGAAGGGGAAAAATATCAGACTGGTATCAGTAGATACTCCAAATTTTTATATAGGATGAGAAAATGACATTGTGCCATCTCTATCAAATATCGCTCCTTTTCTTCAAACATACCTTTGGTGATTGAACTATTTGACCACAATCTCCACTTCAGTCCACAGCACATTTCCAAAAAGCCTCTGGTTTGTCTAGATCAGGGGCGTCAAACTCCAGTCCTGGGGGGCTGGAGCCCTGTGTAGCTTAGTTCTTTCCCAGTTCCATCACAAATGATTCAGCTCAAGAGCTGTGTGGTAATTAGCACAAGGGGGTGCCAGGAGTTGAATCAGGTGTGTTAAATGAGGGGAAACCCAAAAATGTGTAGGGCTCCGGCCCCCCAGGACTGGAGTTTGACACCCCTGATCTAGATGCTGTTTTGCATACAGTACCTCAAATGCTGAATCTTCCTCCCAATGACTCTTCTATGTATATCATGTTTGTGCAAGCTCCACTGCAGCGTGGAACAGTGCACCACCACTCCTGTGTAAGTCAAACATTCCTGCAGGATCTGCAACCATATGAGGTTCTTCCTTTGCCTCTCTGGCCAGCATAGATGCAGATCTCTCTGAAAATTTTCTTGTTCTTCCAGACCATGTTTTGGCTTCCAAAGTTCCCCTTCACTGCTATTTCTCGATTACATTACAGACAGCAAGCAGGGAGGGTTTTGCAATCTTTTTACAGCCTTCCCCTGCTTTGTAAACATCATTTAGCTTCATTTTCAGATCCTCACTCAGCTGCTTTGAGGCACTCGTGGTTATTGAGAGGCAGCCCGATATTTGGAGTGGCAGGGAATTTATTAAGCTCTGCATGTCAAGAGGTGACAACTCCTAATGGCTACTAAGGCTTAATGAGGTAACGTAGCAAAAGATCATTTGTCACTGGCCAAGTAGAAGGGTGTCCAAACGTTTGCCCATGTCACAATGATATTGTATTTCTTCAATGCATCTTTAATTGTATATTTTGATGTTCATGGAATAAAAAGCAACTATGTTTAAACATGTTTTTATCACTGTTTCCTGCAGTATTTGTTTACTACTTTTCACTTATACAATTGACTAAATATGTCATTTGGCCAGGGGTGCCCAAAGTTTTGCAGACAATTGTATTTGTTGCTTTCAGAAGTTTCGGTTGTTGCAGTAGAAATAAATGACAAAGAAAGTTTGAGAATATATGTACTTACCCTGTGAATGATACCTGCACTGTGGATATACTGTTCGAAAACATGGAAAGAAATGAGGAAAAACACATTACTTACACGTGTTTGTCCTTCAACCAACGTAGTTGCCATACTTGTATGCCATTGGACTGGCCAAAGTCAGGTGGTGAATATATTCCTGGGCAAGTAAAAATGGGCCAAACCCGAAATTGTAAAACATTTAGCTTTTAATGGTCTCAACTGCAAGTAGCAAGAAGACTATAGACTATGGTAGCAAGAACACTATATTGCCAAAAGTATTGGGACACCTGCCTTTAGCCACACACAAACTTTAATGACATCCCATTCTTAATTCATAGGCTTTAATATGGAGTTGGCCCCTCCTTTGCAGCTCTAACAGCTTCAACTCTTCTGGGAAGGCTGTCCACAAGGTTTAAGAGTGTGTTTATGGGAATTTTTGACCATTCTTCCAGGAGAGCATTTGTGAGGTCAGGCACGGATGTTGGACACGAAGGCCTGGCTCACAGTCTCAGCTCTAATTCATCCCAAAGGTGTTCTGTTAGGTTGAGGTCAGGGCTCTGTGCAGGCCAGTCAAGTTCCTCCACACCAGACTCGCTCATCCATGTCCTTATGGACCTTGTTTTGTGCACTGGAGCACAATCATGTTGAAACAGAAAGGGGCCATCACCAAACTGTTCCCACAAAGTTGGGAGTATGAAATTGTGCAAAATGGCTTCAAAAGATGAAGCATTAAGAGTTCTTTTCACTGAAAAACAACCCCACTCCATAATCCCCCCTCCACCAAAATTTACACGTGGCACAATGCAGTCAGGCAAAGACCATTCTCCTGGCAACCACCAAACCCAGACTCGTCCATTGGATTGCCAGTCAGAGAAGCGTGATTCCTCACTCTAGAGAACACATCTCCACTGCTCTAGAGTCCAGTGGCAGTCTGCTTTACACCACTGCATCCGACGCTTTGCATTGTACTTGGTGATGTAAGGCTAGGATGCAAATGCTCAGCCATGGAAACCCATTCCATGAAGTTCTCTATGCACTGTTCTTGAGCTAATCTGAAGGCTACATGAAGTTTGGAGCTCTGTAGCTATTGACTCTGTAGACAGTTGTCCCCAATTCAGCATGCGTTGTCCTCGGTCTGTGATTTTACGTGGCCTAGTACTTTGTGGTTAAGTTGATGTTGTTCCCAATTGCTTCCACTTTGTTATAATACCACTAACAGTTGACTGCGGAATATTTAGTAACAAGGTAATTTCACAAATGGACTTATTTCACAGGTGGCATCCTATCACGGTACCACGCTTGAATTCACTGATCTCCTGAGAGTGACCCATTCTTTCACAGATGTTTGTAGAAGCAGTCTGCATGCCTAGGTGCTTGATTTTATACACCTGTGGCTATGGAAGTGATTGGAACACCTGAATTCAGTGACTTGGAGGGGTGTCCCGATACTTTTGGCAATATAGTGTATTTTGGAAAATCTTGAAAACCCAGATGTGTTAGTTTGAATTTTATATCACACATTTAAATCTATTCATGATTTTGTCATTGTGTACAAGAAACCTGTGTAAATGATGGTCCCCATTTCAGCTTTTTCCACAGCAGTTCACTGCAGCAGCGATCAGTGACGAGCAAATAGTGGCACAGGTTTCGAGTGCAATTTTTAGTTATTGCTACTTTTCTGACCAATGATCAGTTAAGACCATTAAAAGCTTCTTATTTTGCAATTATGGGTTTGCTCCATTTTTTTTGTCAGAGTGTACATTAATACATGTGCCATTAATGATGAGGTCAAGCCACATACACAGTCCTTTCAACAGGGCCGCTTTTAAGGTTCTGTAGATGTCGGTGCAAGAATTTGTCATAGGGGCCCGGCTGACCATTTTGAATGGCG
>JAODJU010000038.1:3566152-3585038 GCA_026776725.1 Gnathonemus echidnorhynchus
GTAAAGGCCTGTGTGTTTATGTATCCTTAATTCAGGGGCTCAACATAAGAGACAGCAGCAGACAATGGGCCATATGTTTCTGTAGAGACCATGTGGCTCGAGCCCCTGAACGGTTTGGGGATCCACACTCACATTTTCGTGCTTCATATGCTTGAGCAGCCGCAGCTCCCGATACGCCCGTTTGGCGAAGATCTCTGACTGGAAGGGTCGGTGCAGCTTCTTGATAGCCACTTGCTCTTTGGTCCTCTCATTGATCGCCGAGCTGGGGAAGGTTCAGGCAGGGCTGGGTTATGGGGCTGTGCTGAAGGTGAGGTTCTTATGCTGCGCTCCATCTGAACTCGTAAGTCGGAAATTCCAAGTTCCTAGCCGGAAATTTCAAATGGAACGCCCCCTCGAGTCGGAATTTGTGAACTCGGAGGAATCGACACAACCCTGACCTCAGAATCCAAGATGGCTGAGCCCTTTATCAACAGAAGTGAAAGTTGTAGTATTATACTGTTTATTAGCACTTACATCCTATTTGTGGCTCATTAAATCGGTTGTACACACAATACTGTCCAACTTAATGGACGGTTTACTACAGAGTTTTACGCACAAAACACGGCGTAATGTGTTGTTATCAACTGATATTGCTAACAAAGGCTAACACTTAACCGGGCTAGAACTGAATTCCATTCTTGGTTGGATTATTTGTCAGATTTAAAGTAGTGTGGGCTGTAATGTAAGTGAACAAAGATAAAGCCCATTTAAACTGAGGTACATTTAATCTGACAAGGTCCCTAGTATTGTTAAATAGCTTTCCGAAATCTTGTACTGAAACACGTTCAACTTGTGTGTGACGTCATTCCCAGTTCCGAGATCTGACCTCCAAGATTAAATGGAACGCAGCATTAGAGCTTAAAAGGTAAATAAGACCAGCAGCCAAAACAAAAGCTTTACTGCGGCTAATTGGACATATTTTAGCTTTTATCTATTATTCAACTCTCTCTTAAATCAGGGGTGACCAATCTTATCCGCAAAGGGCCACAGTGTATGCAGGTTTTTGCTGCAGCTCCCTAATTAAATTATTGATTAGAGAACCGTTTGGATGAAGAGTCTTCACACCTGGGTTTGGACAGCTGACCTAAAGGTTAAAAACCCGCATACACACCGGCCCTTTGCGGATAAGAATAGCCACCCCTGTCTTAAATCATTATACTTTATCATACCACAGCTTTGGGAAATGCTATTGTCTTATTGATCCAGTGATGTCATGTGGGTGTTGATTGTTTTCGAGAAACCGCACAGGTAGTTCCAACAACCTAATAACAGTTCTATATTATATATAAGTGTTTTAATGCTATATTAAACATGTCAATATAAAAGCCTGTTTGACTTTTTACTCATAAATAAGCTGTCATTCTAATCAATATAAATTGTCCTTGGTCTTCAAAACACAAGCTCCTGTCTATTAATGGTTTCTATGGTAATTTTACAGGCCTGCTTCCAGTACATAGTCTGACCAGACATACTGTCCTTATAGGGACTACATTTTTTTAGGTATTTTAAAAGTACATTGGATCATTATTAAATGCTAATTGAAATAATTTTCTTTTAAAAAATTAACTGTGACTAGTTTGTTCTATTATTTTTTTGTCTGTCAACTATGGTATAAGCAGAATAAAACACTTTGAAGTGTGTCGTTATATAAAAAAAAATCGACTCCAACTTGGTTAGCAGGCCTCCACTTCACATTGGGCTGCATTATATCAAGTTGTCATTCATTATTTTTTATATATAACCGCTAGGCCTGCCACAATTATCTCATAATCGCCTGGTCGCGATTCTTTGAGCTGACTGCAATTTTACATAATTGCCAGAAATGTCTCCATCCATCTTATATAAAAACAGCTGGATGAAACAGAAATGTCATATTTCTATCACTATTTCCATGATAAAATTTCATGATTGTGACAGCCGTAATAACTGCACATCTAGTCATGGGTTATCCCTTAAGTAATAAGTGGCAGACTTTTTATAGGCAATGAGTGAATAGGACAGAAGAAATTACTTCATGAAATTATTCCCATACTTCACATATGTTACAGAAAGAATATTAGGAAAACTCCATCACCGTACATAGTAATTATATTTAGTGATATTGTCTAAAGACTGATGAAAATTGTTGGTGTTTTTACCTTTTATGAGTTTTATTACAATCTTTTCTTTGGAATTTCTTTGTAAGTTGAAACTAGGGGTGGGCGATATGGCAAAAATATCATGATTTTTTTCAGGCAGGATCACGATCTACAATCTTTCAGGCGTTTTCTTTTGAGGTGGTGAAGAAGATTAATCATGTTGCCATTCAATGTGCAAACTTTTTTGCAAATAACTTGCTTGCGACGTGTCGGTTTTGGAAAATCCAAACAAGTTCTGCATCACGGATGTCAAATTCATTTTAGGGATAAACTCCTCAATGTCGTCCATGCTACTACGTTGCCACATAGGGAATGTGTTGCATGCTGCAGCTTACATGTTGGGACGAGGATGCGAAAGGAAGAAATCCAAGGCACTACTTAATGCTTGCTATTACCAGTTTATTGGTGTGTCGAAACGGATTTGGCTGACAAAACAACTTTAGATACATGTATGAGCCATAGAACTGCCACTGATAGTATCACGATTCAGCGCACAGTCTAACAATCTCACAGTAAAGGCAGATCATAAAGACATTTTAATTGTTCACGATCTAATATCATCAAATTGCACACCCCTAGTTGAAGCACATCGTCTCACAACTGTCACACCCAACCCAAACAAACATGCATTGTTGCTGCCTGAAAAATCCCCAGTCACAGCTCAAATACCACTCAACTGACAGAGAAAAAAACTGTTCTACATTATGGCTCCAGGAAGTCAGCAGGTTGTGTGTCTGTTAGATTTATTTCGAACTCTTCTGTCCTAGTTGTTCCAAATACATAGTTAGACAAATATAGTTATTCAGTTATTTATTTATCCATGAAGTTTGGAACACGGGCTATGACTAATCTGCTTACAGTAGAGTATTTCTGCAATGTACAATTTGAACCTTATGGGAAATATTTATTTACACCTGTAATCCTGTATATAAAAACTAGACGGTGTCTGATTAAGTGTAAATTAAAGTTCTGAAAAGAACATTTTTGGAAGTCAATACATCCTAAATGACAGTGGTCCACAAAAGGCAGTACACACATTTAAGTACAGAAGCGCATTCTTCTCAATCAATAATAAAGAAAACAAACTAGCTGTACAGGACCAATCTCAGTACCATTTAGCAAAAATCTTCATATTCTGAGAAACACGGAACATGTTTAGAGATATAGTAATTATCTTACGTGCAGTAATTACAAATCCCCCTTGTTTTATATAGAGTTTACAATTACACACAGGAGTCCTGTTCAGACAGCCTTGTGCCTTGGCCCTGCCTGGGATCGGCTGTAGGCCCTTCTGCGATTTTCCCCAGGAAGACGGATGGCTGCATAATACTCCAGTTTATGTTGTCTTTTGCTCCCTGGGCCCTAATGCATATACCTGACACCCGCAGCAGAATGGTGCAGATCAATAATTCTGAGTGAAAATTGTGCTATTTTTACCAGGACGTTTTCCAGAACGTTCCTATAATGACTTAGACAGTTTAAGTTTTAAAAATTTAGCTTTTTGTTTGCTCTATATTCATTTAATTTTTCATGCAATTTTACCATAGATCTCTATAAAATATAGTAGGCTATATTATACACTATATGCAGTAGTTAGGAACGAGAAATATATATTACGAGAAGTCTGAGGCTAAAATATTTATTTAGGAAACTACTGCAGTGGTTCCAATGATTTTGTATATCTCAGCGGTTCGGAAAATGAAAGGGAGCGAGTCTGGAAGACGAGATTTTAACCCACAAGCGTCGATAGCGGCGGGGGACTTGCATATTGCGAAACGAGCACCGACACCATGACTCAATTGCATCGTATGCACCCAGAAACCCGTAAAATAATAAAGATTTCAGCCAATTAGAAAAGTTTTAAAAATAAAAATTTGCTTTATTGTCGGACTACAGAAAACATGAAACACACAATATGTCACCTAGAAGGTGCTACAGTGTGCAGCAACCGATTGAGAAATCTGCACTAATGCGGTTATAATTTCAAAACAAACAAAAGACACTATTGACAAAATAATCGTTAGGCAATAAGATATGACCCATTTTGGAAAAGAAATGCTAAAGCTAACTTACTCGTTAGCGACTTACCAAACAGAACCATACGCCCCCGTCCCGATTTGCTTCAGGCATAAGTACTTCTCGGGTACTTCCCATACTGTGCTGTTGATCTCCTCTCGGTGGAATGGTGTCTCATTGCGGGACTCCATCTGGCGGAGTGCGTCAAGAAACCGGCTGAAATATAAAGTACGATGGCGTCTGCTCACCCCACGCCTTATTACTGTAAAATGCTCAACCTTTCCACCACAACCTGGTTTACTCGACCCAGTGTTCACTATAACAGTAATAGACGGGCAGTAAAATGCACCACTAAGCGCAGAAGCTCATATCCAACCCTTCGTTAACTTTCAGTTTTCCCAAATGTTTAAGGACCAATAGCTGCGAGCGCTGCAAGCAGGCTGACGTCATTCAGCCGCCCACTCTTCGTACCTGAAAAAAATAAAGTTGGGGGTGAGAGGAGTACTGGCTTGCAGAAACACGCTCGCGAGCATGCACGTGCAGTGTCACTGTACTGTTGCAGTGTTTCCGTCGTCTCCTTTACCAGGCCAAGATTATCTGCTCGAGAGCGTTATTCATGCTGTCACGAGCCACAAAGAGTCCGTATATAAACATCATTTCAACCATAACATTTCATATTCTTGCGTTTTATCTTTTAAAACAGCCTGTTGACTCTGAACAACCGCGTTCATACGACATTTATATTCAGCTACACTTTATCTAAAAAGCACACTCATGCAGGTAAAGCAAATTTGCACGTCTATATTTTATCATACGGCGATCTATGAATATCGACATATAAATTTGTGCGGAGCAGTGCTTGTCAGCACATTAAGGGACACAGGTGGAGGCTGTCTGAAGGGGCATCAGCTTAGCTGACAGCCGTCGCCACCCCTCAGCCCACATGTGAAACTGGGCGGTATAGATCAGTCAGCGGCGGCTTGCCTAGGGTGCAACATGGGCTTCGACCTGCAGTGGTATAAGGGTACAGTTTATAACAGTAAGCATTCAGTACTATTTCTGTAATAGCATAATAGCAGAGTACAGGAACTGAGGGGTGGGGTGGAATGTGTACCCCCAAGTATATAATTTGGCTTAAACGAATTACCCCCCAATAAACAGAGCTTTATATTTGAACTATTAAGTTATTCCCCCCCCCCTTTCAGAAAAACAGACTATCACTATCAAGCAAATCATTCAAATGTGTTTTCAAACATTTTTAGACACTAGGAGCTCTAGCTCAGTTCTTATGACATTAGGACCAGTTTTGTTACTTAATTCATCTACTTTTCTTTAGGTGTCTGTGAGTTTAAGGGCCCATATCCCCAAATATATAGTCAAAGAAGCCTTCAGTGCCATATTTGGCGAGGCAACACAAAAGGAATAATTCACTTGGTAAGATATGGTCACTAGTTTTTTTTTAATGTTATTTTAATGAAAGAGTTTTGTTATAAACTGAAAGAACATGCAAATAAGATGTGCTCAATGGGGTATATCTTATTGGAGACTGGAATGCCAAAATTAGAAATTAGAAGGTGGGCTGACTTGGAAGCAGAAAAGAAGTTGGAGAGTGACTAATCAGCCTCCATGAAACCAATAACATCCTTATTGTCAATACATTTAGTGTAACCAAAGTGATGCCTTTACGTTCAGGCATCACCATATGGACTTCACGGAAATGAAGTAGATTATATTCTCAGTACCGAATAATGGAGGAAGTCAATCCACAATTGAAAAGACGTGGTTTGGAGAAGATCATGGAAAAGATCATGAACTACTGTGCAAGTTCCAAATGAAGCAGAAAAGGAACAAGAAGTCCACCCAGAAATGATTTGGAAAATATATATCCATTGCCTTGAAGGAAAACATCAGTAACTAATCTGAGAGGGAACCAGAAGAATTGTAGAACTCAAAGAATTTTCAAGATATATCTGCTTGGTCAAAACTGAAGAGTCAACAAAATTAAAAAGATTGACAAAAATTGCAACAGGAAGAGAAGCCAAATCAGGAAAGATGTCTTACAGATCTCTTAAAAGTGCTAAATCATGTATTCCAGATACTAACAGGAAAGACAAGGATCAATATTGCAACATCTCCAAAGTTCGTGAAGTCCAGAAAGTCCCCGATTTTTCAAGCTTCCAACCTCAAGTGGGAATGCTGAAGGACAGAGACAATCAAATGACTCAGGGAACAAAGATCAGTTGGAACAAATACAGGAGACCTCTACAGTAAAGACGTCAACACCTAATATATATTTAATGAGCTCACATACATGGAGGAACCTTTGGCAATTGAAGAAGAGGTCAGTTTAGCCCTGAGATCACTGTTGAAAAGGAAGACCAAAAGGACATATGGTATCCCAATAGAAATACTAAAAGCAACTGTAACAGAATCAAATTTTTTGACTAAATGATGCTAATAAATGTTTAAAATGACTCATAGATTGAATGTCTGGTTTATTTTCCAGTACCAAAGACAGGACACCTGACAAGTGTGCAAATCTCCATCTAATCCCAACTCTCCCAAACCCCCAACCTCTACAGTTTCTACCCCCCTACACACTCACCACCTCACAAAAAATCCTTATTAAAATCCCAATTTTGTTACTATTCTCAATATAATCAGGTTCACCAGAACTGCATCTGGGGCTGTCTTTTCATGTGCCACCACTAAGTGACACTGCTTCAATTTTGTTATAATCTGCCTTAAAATGAAATAGGCCCTATACAATGTTCCTAGGAAGCTTGAAAAGATACATCAAATGCTTTTGGAGTTACTGTGTCACAACATCAAGCGTCTTGTGTAGTTGCCCATTCCTTCTTTTGCTGCCACCTAGTGCTGCTGCTTCAACTTTGGTGTGATTTGCCTAAAAATGAAAACAGGGGTAGATCTTCATCCAAATAATGTTTTATGAAGTAGTAATAAGATCCATCAGATACTTTTTGAGTTATCACAAGGTTGAATGTCTTGGGCGGACACCCTTTGCTATCAGGAAGTAGCATTGTTTCAACTTGCAATTGGTCTGTTCTAGATCTTCACCCATAGAATATGTCTGCAAAATTGGAATAGATCCGTCCCATACTTTTTTCTGATTGTGACCCAGCATATAACCGATTTTTGATGCAAGGATTCATGTATTTTAATCATGATGGAAAAGATTGCAAACTGAATACTATATTGCATGATACTGGTGTGGCGGTGTTTTATTTTTGGGAGTGTTTCACCTTTCTCTAATAAATTGTTTTCTGTTAGTGAGACGTCATCCTACGTTTTATGTTACAACCTTCCCTAGATGAGAAGTGTTTGTGGGGGGCATATTATGAGAAGACGCAATGCATTAGAAAATAGCACAGGTTGAAAGTAAACGAAGAAGTGGAAATCCAGTTTGAAAAAGATTTGTGAAATACATTTTGAGTTATTGCACTAATGGCATAAAATTTCAGACAAAAGGTGGAAAGAATAATTACAACAGAGCACATGCCTTTGGAAAGACTTAAAAATATATATGTGGGAATGCTGTCTATATGGTGCGCTGGAGTTAACATGAACTTGATAGTAATTAATAATAGTAATTTAATTCCTTGGGTCTTTCAGCTGTCTATAAGCCATAGTCATTTTACTTACACAAATTCTTTGGGAAAAGGAATTTATTGTTGCTTAATACAGCATAGACAAATCACAATTATATATAAATATACAAGATGCTCAATACCGTATAATCTGTGTGAAATGTGTTTTAAATTTTTTTGTTGACTTTATTGACAGTTGGTTGAGTTTTTATTATGTAATAATTGTGCATGAAGTATAAAATGATACTGAAAAATTCAGTCTAATTAAGGAAATTAAAGAAAAATAAGGGTAGACATGTCTTACACAAAGGGCCTTTATCTCCTTCTCTTCACCTAGTTCTCCTATAGTTATTCCCTTCTGAATCCCCCCTGCCAGCCTCGCCTCACTGGACATAGGCTCCCCAAGGCTGGTGCCTCAACAAGATGAGGTGATTGTGGCGCAGTGTCCTCAGCTCTGTCAGTCGGCCCAATAGCCGTGCAAACCGCTGAGGGTCCAGAGATCCATGGGGGCCCTGTGGCAGCTCACACACCCGAGCCAGCAGCTCCAGGATATGCTCCTGCAGGACCTCTACTTGCGTGGGGGCATGGAGGCAAGTTTGGTCTGGCCACAAGAATAGAAAGGAAGAGGTATGAAGAAGTCGCTGAGGCATCAGATAGAGTGAACGTGACAGAGAATTCAATGCACACATGAAAATAATATAGTATGTCCTTACAGATGTGTTACTTGTTGTTGTGGTTGACAGTGACCAGCAGAGGGAGCTGCTCACCTGAACACAACAGTGCAGTAGCTGTAAGAAGCGCATACTCTGCCTCAGTCACGCCTAGAGCCACCATACTGTGGAAGAAGTTTATTGCTGGTCTCAGCAGCTCTTCAATGGAACCTAGTAGAACAGGATTTTAGCCACCAGTAGCAATTATTTAATATTTCTGGACAAACAGAACCTCTCATCAGTATAAAAACATGGGTAATAAGGTCACATGCACAGTGGGATACCGTATCCACAGTCTCAGTCACCACAGTTTCAGTTATTCACGGTCTACCACAGTTCACAAAAAAATGGAAAATTCCAGAAATAAACAGTTCATAAGTTACAAACTGCTCGCCAAGCGAGTACAGGCCGTAACATGGTGAGATCGGCCAGCCCAGTCACGCCCAGTACATGACTCATCTCCCTCTGTTCCCATACCCAAGCTTCCCTGCAGAATTCTCATCCAGTCTGTCCCTAGCATTCTCGCTGATCGCATTCACTGCCACGCTATCGCAGTGTCTGTGTTATAAAAATGCATAGAAAGCATAATTTTCATCACACTATTACACGATATTTTTTCATTGCTTGAGAATTAGGTTTATGGCTTGCTGTGTGCAATTTGTCAATTAAACTTCACCATATGTATATACACGAAAATCACTTTTTATATATAGGGCCCGTGGATGATTTGCTATTTTCTGTGGCTTCTGCCGGCTATGGTACGTAGGTCTTGGAATGTGGATACAAGGGGAGCTACTGTATCTGCAAGTGGATTGAAACTTGTAAGTAGTAGGTATCAGACTCAAATCAATGGGTTGATTACTGTAAATGACGGACCCCTGTGTTCTGCCCTCTGATGCCTGGGATAGGCCCTGTGACCCTGTACTGAATACTGGAAGATGAATGGATGGTTGGATAGAGGGATGGATGGATGTGAGCTTTGTAGGATAGTCTGGTAGGAAGTACATGCTTACACTCAGTACACATTGTAAGAGGCATATAGAAACAATTCAAATCTACACAAATATTAGATATTTGTGAAGGGCTAATAGTATAAAATTAAGCACAATCCTGAAGGTTTACTTAGAGAATGATATAACAGTTTCCATGAATACCATGTCTATAAAATTTATGAACACATTTGTAAGAGATTTTAATGCATTTATAAAACATTATATACATGGATATATATATATATATATATATATATATATATATATATATATATAAAGACATAACACATTATAGCTATGTTTATTATGCATTTTGAATGCATTATGAAACTCTCACCTATAGTGCTTTATGTATAATGCATTATAGATACCTAGAGTACAAACAATCCATAATTCTTATACCAACCACCATAATGCATCATGAAGGTATCTATAGTGCAGTATAGTTGATAGCTTCATTGGAGCTTATGAAGTATTATAAACAACACTAATACCTTATAACTGTACATAGAACATGCTGTAATGCTTTATTAATCCTTATACTGACTATTATAATGCATTATAAAGGTATCTATAGTGCATTATAAATGAGAGCTTCGTTGGAGCTTATGAAGTATTATAATCAACATTATAATGGCTTATGACTGTCAACAGAACATGCTGTAATGATTTTTTAAAATCTTATAGTAAAAATTATAATGCATTATGAAGGTTTCTGTAGTTATGACAGCTTCAAGTAAAGCGTTACTGATAATATCAAATGTCTGTTTGCAACACCATAAATATTGTAACATATATGCATTTTCCCCTTGGTATTGGATATCTGAGCTGGGCAGCACACCTGAGGAGGCACTCTGCTTGGAGTGGGGGGGTTTTAGCCAGGGAAAGAGTGAGGTGTCCTTCCCCATGGGGTACAATGCTAACAGGGGTAAGGGCAAGGTCTCTGAGAAAGAAACAATAAGACAAACATAAGCGACAGTGTTACTCATAACACAGATTGCCTTTCAGTTGTGAATGAGCATCTGCAGTAAACAGCGGCAGCCCCAGTACAGTCAGTACCTGGAGTGGTTCCCAGGGCAAGGAGTTGGGCAGTGAGCAGGAACATGACTTCCACAGACGAGCTACAGAGCAAGGCCACCTGATCAGTGTAGTCCAGGAGGTCAAACCCTGCAGGAATATCACCAAGTAAGCAGCTGAGAGCAAATGGTTTGTGGGGCTCAGGAAGAAAACATAACAATTAGCATAAGACGGTCAGAGCTGGAATGATCATCACCGCACCTTTCACTGATTTTTTTTTGTGCACCAAACAAATAATTTTGTGGAGGGAAACAGATAAACATGCAAACTACACACATCGGGCCAGAGTTACTAAGCGAAGCAAACTAGCATGAGAATGCAATGAAAGAAGTATTAATGGGATCTGTGGGAGATCTGCTAAAAATGCAAAAATATATGAACACAGATGCAGTCAGTTCATTTAAATAACTATTGACCCAATTTACCAAGGGTCAATAATTAATATTATATGTAATATTTAAAAATTAAATAACGGCACAATTTTCAGTAAATTGCCTATCGCAAACTTTAGTAAATCACATGGCATGATTCATTTAAATACAGTGGTACCTTGGAACACAAACTTAATTCATTCCACAAGGCTGGTGGAGTCGCAATTTGGTTGAGGTCCAAGTTGAATTTCCCCATAAGAAATAATGTGAATACATTTAATCCATTCCAGACTCCCAAAAAGTCTCACGCCCAGAGGTACCATGAGACTGAGAGCGATTCATAGGCATCAGCATCTCAGGAGGTCCGTTTCCCTTTGTGTCAGCCCATCAGAGATGCGGGTTTAAGTTAAGAGGCGTTCGAGTTCCAAGGTTCTACTGTATTGTCTTTCCTCAAATTTAGTGCTTTGAAAGGGAATTCCTACACATGCATATGCAATATGGCCAGTCACAAATTAACTGTACTATTTTAATGCCAAAAGAGGATTTTTGCTGGTACCAATTCAATTCAATTCAATTCAATTAAATACCAACCATTAGTAAATCTGGCGCATAGTATGTTGGGGGGGGGGGGTTATGGTTTGTGGCTCACCTGGAAGACTGCAGGAGAACTCTAACAGCCTTTGACAATTTGGGGAGGAGGGGTCCTCCAGCTTGGCTTCCAGGTTATCTATCCTGGGCAACTTCACCTTGGGAGATATAGAAACTGTCAGACACTGACAGGTCTGCTAAGCCTTATGTAGATAAGCAGTGCAGCATGTGGCAGTAACCATGAAATGACCATCTAAATCCTACCCAAGTATGAGCAGGGTCCTGTGCTCTGTACCGACGGTGAGCCTCCACAATCCCTTCCACTATGACCTGCTCCTCTCTCGAGAGGCCTGCAGACACCTGCAGACAGAGAGGCTGTTCACTGACACCTTCATGCAGGTATGACAAACACTGTGTTTGGAGAATCCATACCTGTCCTAGAACCCTACAAGTAGAAGAAACAGCCTTTCCCTCCACACAGTCCTCTTCCTCCTCCTGCTTGCATTCTGACTTGTTCGATTGCTTGGCACTCTTCCTAAGACGCTTGGATTGGCACTGCACCTCTGTCAGCAGACCTGCAGTGTGTGGCACATGGGTTAGAGCAGAAAACGTGGGGAAAATCTTGGCATGGAAAATGAAGGCAGAAGATGGGGTGGGGAAAAGATTTAAATATCCAGTTCCCAGTGAGATTTTGAATGCTAGTTTACAGTGGGCACTTTAGTCCAGAAGACCAGCCGGGTAAAAGACTGACACGTTACGCTATCTAGCTAAACCTCATGTGACTCTTTAGGGGAGGGGGGTCAGTGCGACTCACACTCGGCCAGCATGCCCACAGCACGGCACTTTCTCAGACGACAGTCTTGACACTTTCGCCGCATGTACATATCCATCTCGCAGCCTCCGCCACTTTTGCAGCGGTAGACGGCCTTCTTTGTAATGCTGCGCCTGAAGAATCCTGGGGGGAGGAGACAGTGAAGGAGGTGATGAATTAAAGCTGTGGTGGTTGAAAACCTCCAATTGTGATCAAAAGGATGCTACCAGTGTTCAGCAGTGATTTAAGTGAAATTAAACACAGAACAGAGTGAAACAAGTGATTCAGAACAATGATTGTAGAGATGAGATGAGATATTCTTGTGCATACAACAGCAAGGTACATAGAGTGCAGACAAGCACACATATAGTGCAAAACAGACAAAGTACGAAGACAGTACACAGTGCAAACAAGTAAACAGGGTGTAAACAAATTAAAAAGTACACAGTAAAATTGTAACATGATCAGAGTGGATAAAAGCTACCTGTCTATTTCAACCACGCAGAAAGAAGGATAATAAAGCCTAGTTCATATGTCACTTTTCCTTGTGCACTTTCGTCTGTGCAGAAGTTTGTGTTTATAACTATATTTGGCTGTGGATGCGGACAGTTGCGGTCAGTACATGCATACAGCCGCGATATTCCACTAGACCAGCAGAGGGCAGATGTATTGCAACAGGCACAAACACAAGCAGTGTAGTTAAACAGGTGAACTTTTTATGAACAGTTTAAAAGTTGTTTTTAAGCAGTATTAAGGTAGTATGGTATACCATGGTATTTTAAAACCATTATGACAAAATTAGCTGCCCCCCGACACAGGCAAATTTTATCACCAAGATCAAAATGCCCGAGTTTCATTTCAAAATATCATATACTGAGGTATAATGTCCTCTCCACATGTAATCTCTGCTTGTCCTACAACAATTCCTCTTCTTCTACTCTTTCTTGGGTTACCTCTGCTCTGTGTAAGCCGGTGCTGCCCCCAACAGCAAACACCTAGTTCATTTCCTTCCACATGCGCAGTCAACACAAACTGAAGCATATAATTTTCCCCAGACATAAAAATCTGGGCCACACACACACAGTCCGTCACTAACCCCTGATGACCAAATTTATGTTACTCTCTCTCTGCATGATGCAGATGGAAAAGTGAAGTATGAACCGGCATTAAGAATAATAACATGGCTTTTATTGGAAGATTCCCACCTTTGCAGCCCTCACAGGTCAGTGCATTGTAGTGGTATCCTGAGGCCTTGTCCCCACACACCATGCAGAGCTCTCCGGGGCCCCTGGTCCGCCCTCCAGGGCCTGGCCTGGGTCGCTTTATCTGCTGTGATCCTACCACACCTACGAGTTGCTCCATCGAGGCCTCCTGGGGAGGCTCCAGGCAGGCATAGTCATACGGCAAATAGCAGGGCTGAGGTGCGGCTGCCCCCTGCGGGCAGAAGGGCAGGCCGATAGAGCCATACTGCTGCTGGGTGAAGGGCGAGCCGTGCAGCTCGGGCTCCTGGAGAGGGTAGCTCAGGGAGTCTGACAGGACATCTGTGGAGATGGCAGAGAGCCGCATGACTGCCTGAGTGCCATCACAGGTGAATGGCCAAAACTGTGTCCATTATCAAACAGAGTGGGACTTAGCAATGGAGGAATGCAGAAGGCTATCATTTACTGAATATCCTGTTAGCAAAGGGAGCGCTTGGTAAAATTTGTCAGCACGGGTGCCATGATGGGCCCAGGGGGCGGGCCCACTACCCCCTCCACTACACACCCCCCTACCCCCCACCGCTACTGCATGTAGCTCAGCTTTGTTAAAAAATGTGAATAAACCGCAGTCGTGACACAGACAAATGGGACCCTCTTCCATGTGCGCTATGAGCTTTCGGATTTGGAGGAAGCGAGGCAGCGCTGGAGCCGCGCCAAAGGCCAGCCGGGGTGTTCCCACACACAGACGGCCCAGCGGGACTCAGTGAAAAAATATCAACAGCAAAATACAAAGCAGCCTTATGATCCCCCTCGGACGCCAGGAACAGGATGCAGCTGAGAGGTGACCGGGTTGCCGCTTTATGACCTCATGATTTTATACACTTTTCATTCATTTTTTTTCACTGCTACTTTTGAAGCGGCTGTATTCTATGTCTCCTCCGCGGGAACACATGAAACGGAGGAAATGGAGCGAATGATTTCCCATCGTTGCAGGCTTATTAGCCCCTGGGCAGCTTCAACCTTTCTACATCAGACACTGCTGCGCTATTTAGCTGTGGTACTAAACCATAGTGAGCACCCAGAGTGCATAGCAGGACCGCAGTTAGTGGGAGGCTAAGCTGCAGGTACGGGTCTAAACTAGGGATCCTTCAGCAACCCAAATGGTGAGAACACGGCACAGGCATAGCTGCAACCTGGAATGTCAGCATGTCATTTCAGAGTGAGAGACACTGAGCAATAGACCCCCAGAACGGCCTGATTTAAGCTGCCTGTATACTTCAGACAAAATCGACAGAATCAGACTCGTTTTAGCAATACGACATCATATGAGCCGTAATCGCCGTGGTGATCACCGTTTCGGCGCACCACCCGTGCAGGGCTCATGAGGTGAATATTTTCTTGTGTTCTGATCCCACCCACTGTCCATGATTGGCTGACATAAATGTGATGCCAGATGATTGGTCAGCAGGGCTAATTAGGAGTTATGCTTTGCACCAAACTGCATGTCGATCTGTAAGTAGTGTAAATTGATGTGTATTAGTTTATTTATATCGTAAAACGTGAATATTGTAGCCGTGTAATGTTTGCCGTAGAATGCGTTTGTTTCATTAGTGTGTAACTGTGAGATTTGTGTACATTTTAAAAGAGCTGTCATCTCCTACATTAATATGACTCACACACTGTTTACTTGTGCTCTGCGTGTGGGTTAGGGTTAGGGTCGTGGTGTCATTTTAAGTATGCATCAGATTGTTCTCATCAGCGCGTTCGATTTCGTTTTGTTCGGACATTATTTGAAGTATGCAGCCAGTTAAAGCCCAAGACCATCATCCGGCATTCCTCATATTCTGGTGCATTCAGCTAATACTTTCTTCTTCTCTTTTTTCATCGTCCAGTTCTCATTCGATACTCTGCTCGGCCTTTCGCTCTCCCAGATGGTTTCCATCCTCAGTGAGGTTCTCTCGTGTGACAAGCTTGCGGTAGCGTCTATTTGTAAACGAGCAGAGTGTTGAGTAAACACTGCTGCCGCCATGAAGGCGACCCCCCCGTCAAACCCCCACCAACTCTGTCACTACATGCCTGTCCAGCCAGAGCAAGAGGGGGCAGCTTTGGACACACAGGGAAAAAATATCTTCCATTATAGTACAGGTCCTTCACAGCCTTGATAGACAATACTATTCCCACTAATCCATTTCAGTCCTGAACAAGTGCTATTTGGTCTCCTGCATGGTGGATTCCCTGGAATAGCTTATACATCAGTGTGTATTGCTAAATTTTGTTGCATGGTGGCCCTGTTAAACAAGGACATGATTAGAAAAAAGATTGGTGTCTGAATGTTCATCTGAAGATATGTAAGCAGGTGTTTGAGAGTATCTGAGTATGTGGTCTTCAGGATTTGTGTAATATGGGCACTATGGCTTGGCTCAGGGGAATCCAGAGGCACAAAGCAAGGAAAAACCCTGGATGTCGCACCAACCCATGCCAGGGCGATTGTATGGATAGCAGTGTTACATTACTATTATGAAAGCAATAGTTGATTGTCACAAAGGAAAAAAAAATGCGTTTGAGTGTGGCTCAGTGGGCTAAGTCACTGTGCATTTAATCAGAAGGTTGCTGGTTTGAGGTTGGCCCTAATATGGTAGTCACATGTCTGTGGGCCCTTCAGCAAGGCCCTTAACCCTCAGCTCCATGGGTGCTGCTCATTGCTGTGACCCACCCCCCCCTCCCCAGGCTTTCTCTTATATGTGTCTTCTGTAGAGCAAGATGGGGTAAGTGAAAACAGAATCTCTACACAATAAAGTATCATTTGTTTCTATCCCCTTGCTTTCAACCATTAGGGCATCCGGAATTCTGAGATCGATGTATAATATTAAAGTGTGTATGAATCTCACCATAGTACTGCAAAGGTTCCACAACGCCAAAGCCATCTGTCACAGACAGGAAGCCACTGCCTGGCATGGTCAGCTCCGCCTCCTGCCACTCCCTCATTTAGGTCACCGTTTGAGCCTCAACGTTTACAAACGTATCATGCCTGTAAAGGGAGAAACGTTTTGTCACTCTCGTTGTTATTTTGTATTTTTGTGGTGATCACCCAAACCTGAGATCCTTCTCTCTTTGGCCATACAATTGGTTCACATTTTTAAAAAATTTGTCATCATTCCCTTTGTCCCTGACTGTAAGTGAGCGACAATGTAAGCGTCTGATGCACCACTAGTAGGTGCTGGTGCAACGGTCCTAACTCAAGTGATAGACTGTATCCCTGTACCCACAAGAATTAATGAACAATTTCACAGATCCCACTGCCTAGCATAGTATTCATGTGCACTGCTGTCTTGAATGCCGACACACATAAACCTTTTTAGCTGCCTATTCTTTGTACTGCGCATGACAAGCAAGGCATGGAGTGTGAGAAAGAGTGAGAGAATCCCTTCCAAACAGCTGCTCTGGCCCAGGGTTCAAAGGAGGAAGTCATCATCCAAGACATAAGGGCAGGTCCTGCGAGTCCTTGGCTCAGTGCAGCTGGGATCTCAGCACCACCTGAGCTGGAGGTTCTGCCATGAGAAATGGACCCTTTTCTTCTCTTCGGGTGATTCTCCCAACAGTCGCCAGGATACTGTAATATCGCAGTGTTCCTTTCATGCTCAGATTTGTTTGGTGCTCTTCTCTTGCTCCGTACTGTTCGCATGGTCCCATCTGTTTCTCTACATTCTGACTTTGCCGATTCCTCAGGGGGCTGCACGTGACAGGCAGATCATCCCCGAAACACCCAGAGATTGTTTACTCTGCATCTTGTTTGCCGTCGCTCTGTTTGTCTCATGGTTAATGGTTGACTTTAAGGCAGATTTAGGATCTGGGACACTGGGTCTCTGTCTTCCTTCCTAAGCATCTCAGTCATTCCAGAACAGTGCAGAGTTTCATGTTTTGCTCTGTAGAATTACTCACAATACAGTTCTCCACAGAGGCCCTTCAAAACCAACATTTACATTCTCTTATCACGCCCTGCAATCATCCTGCAAACCAAAGAACAGCCACAGGATGGCCAATGCATTATTTTAGGTCATGTGATGCAAGAGTCCAACCAAATTGCAGAAAAAGTTTGTGATTAACATGGAAGCAGGCAACTGCTAAAGAGGAGCGCTAGCTTTAGGGTCCAGCCGGAATATACCACTGCATGAGAGAGGCCTTACTGTCAGCAGTGACATACAAGAGGATGTCATCACCCTGACACCAACAGCAAGCAATGACACAACTCAGAGGCTTAGATTTATATCCAGGCACATGCTTACCAGTCACACATTATCTAATCCTCTATAATAATAATTACTATATTGAAGATTTTCATCTTTTTCAGTTATTCAATTTTTGTCCATAAATACACAAAAATATATCAGTAATCTCTACATACATACATATATACATCATGTTATATGCACATACATGCACATGAAGATGCACATATATTATATATGAAGCAACATACTAAAACCTCATACAAATGAATTAATTCCAACTACTGGCTTCTATTTGAACATTTGAATGATTAGATAAATAGATGCAACTGTTCACTCCTCAATAAATAATGCAATATTCCCATGATGTTATTGGATTTCAATTGACTTTTTCTCCTGCTTCTTTCATGTATTTGTTGTTGTACTGATGGACAAGGACACTTAAATGGACAAATGACTTATTTAAACAGCTTTGACTCTCTCGAGAAAACTCCAGTGTGGGTCAACAAACCAATTCATGTCTAATACCAATGTTTCACTATGTTGTTTTTATTTTTTGTTTAAAAATAGCATAGTTGTAACTTCTTTATTTACTCTAACCCCGGCAGAAAGGAGGTATGTTATTCTTCTTCATCTTGAGCAATGTGTCACTGTTGGCCACATTCTCACACTGGTGTCAGCTGCTTATAAATCTGTCCCTCTACCTTGCCAAGCCAGGAACGAAGAGCAAAAGGGGCGGGGTTAAAGGTAGGAAACTGGTGAGACCAATTAAGCACTCGCATCATACATCATGGCCTGACGCTATGCAAGTATCAGATAGCAGTATGGATGGGAAATGAGAAGCAGAGACCCACTGTTTCTGATGTGGGCACATGCCCCCATCACACCCTTAACGTAGACTTGGCATCAACCATATACTGTAAATCTCCTGTTGCATTCTCAGTTGCTCGTCTTCACTTCTATCTGTTGCACAGGCCTGAATATTTTATGTTCTGTTTGCCAGTAGCCTGGCTTAGATAGGGGAGTGTTTACAGATGCAAACAGGAAACAGACCCTCAGATTACAGTGGCCTTGCGAAAAAAAGGGGGGGGGGGGGGGGTTAAAGTACATA
>JAODJU010000038.1:3585138-3621674 GCA_026776725.1 Gnathonemus echidnorhynchus
GAACCAGAGAATAATTCAGGTCCAGTTTCTGTCCATAACCAGCGAGAGAGCTCAGAACCAGAGAATAATTGAGGTCCCCATAGTTGAGTGTGGTAGAATTAAATCACAGCAGCAAACCAACCTCAGATAAATGATGAGCTTCTTGAAACTTCTACAGTGTTGCACAAGCTGCAAACCAGTGTGTGTCTTGATAGAATCACAGCATGCTACACATAGCGAATACATTCTGTTTTCTTTCAGCTGGAAAGAATTTTTAAATCCCAGTGAATCTGTTTTTTGGGTCCAGTGCAATCTTTTTGCGTAACCTTGATTTATGACCTTATACCTTTAAAATCCTGGTAGGCTGTGTGAGCTTGGGCTCACCTGGAAAGCTTCACTTGGAACTGCTGAGCTCAATGTACAGCATTGTCAATTGTTTTGTCAAGGCCCTGTCTCACATATGGTTAAAATGTTAATCATTATCTTCATGAAGAACATTTCCTGCTTTCTAAAGACACGGAGTGCCTAAAACTTAACTTCAGTTGAAAAGTTTCCTGTTGCTTTTGATGAATGATTTAATTGCTGTTCAATGCTGCTTGTTTTAATGTTTATTCCTATTAAATGAATAAAAATATATTATTTATTATTATTATAAAATCTATTAGTTATTATATAGCTATTTATTTACACATACTTTTTAGCTAACACCATTATTTTTAATATAGTCTTTATTATTATGTAGGAATAGAGAGATACTTTCTGAGACAAGTGTCTAGTTAAGTTACATTGGCCTTCATGTGTCCTTGTATATTGAACTTCAACCATTCAAGCCGGGTTATAGTGGCAAAAATTCCAAAAAGACAGTCCACAATGTTTGTGAAGCAAACCAAACATGCCTAATCTATCAGGTATCTTTGTGTGAGACATGCAACCACAAGCTGTCTGCAACTGAATCTTTGTCCATCAGATTAGAAACCAAACTGTGAAGCCTGGTTTAAACTGCCCTGATTTTAGCGATTCCACCAACACTCACTGAGTTCCTCTGACACCCACCCACTAATGTAACTCCCATCCTTTCCTGTCACATCTCCACACTTGAAAGTCATACTGCTCTTGCCAGAAACTGTTACCTTTACCAATGGGGCAGATTCTCATCTATATAGAAGGCACCTTCTCTCATGGGCAATGGTATGTGGAGAGAACTGCCTGTCAAATACAGCTGGGGCACAAGTTCAGGGTTAGAAACTCAAAGGCCCTCATAGTAGCCAGCTGTCTAGCCCAGAGGCGGTTATTTTGTAACAGCAGCCTTACTTTCAGTGTTACTTCAATAACTTGTGCAATAGAATGTAAGATAGAAGTATGGACTCACCGTGATCTGCTTTCCTGAATGTTGGAGCTCTTGTATACTCCTGATTTTGCTCTCCTAATCTGAACTCATCCGCTCTCCCAGCTTCCAGTCCCCAGTGGCTAACAGCCCCGCCCCCGACACCCTACACTCTCTAAACACATGCATGCAGAGACACAGCACACTTTCACACACATATACACTGCAAAAGACTCTTTACACATGCAATATAAAACATATCCTACACATATACGTTCCATACACAGATTTTCCAACACACTGTCCAAACACCATATGGAGGTACGTATACTTCCTCCACACCTACACATTTCAAAACTCTCCCTCTCATTAAAATCCCACACTATCACACAAACTGTGGCGACAGGTCTGTTACGTGAGTACGGTTCATGACATAAATGACAGCCACTCAGTAAGGTACAGCAGGGCAACAGGCATCAAGAAAACAACACCGTAACACAACAAACGAGTTACCAACACACAGACGGAAGACCTCATGGAGGAGAGTATATTTACCTTTTCATTTATCTTCCAAGAGGAAGTGATTTTATTGTTTATGGTGGCAGGCAAAGGTCTGGGCATCCCTGGTCAAAATTTCTGTTACTGTGAATATTTAGGTGAGCAGAGGATGAGCAGATCTCCAAAAGGTATACAGATGAAACATTCTTTTCAACATTTTAAGCATGATTAGTATATTATTCTTGTTTAGTACAATTTTAGACTGAACAAAAGGGAAAAGGAGTGACATGGAAGAGTTTCAGAACCACAAGAGATCTGAGCTCTTAACTTTTAAAAAGTTCCATCCAACCATTTTCTGTAACTACTTGTCCTATTTAGGGTGGCGGGGGTCTCGAGTCTGTCCCAGAGGCTACGGGCACAAAGCAGGGAACAACCCAGGATGGGGCACCAACCCATCACAGGGCACAGTCACACACTCACCATTTACTCACATATGCACACCAAGGCAACTCCAATTAACCTCAGCATGTTTTTGGACTATGGGGGGAAACCGGAGTACCTGGAGGAAACCCCACGATGACACAGGAAGAACCTGCAAACTCCACACACATGGAGCCGTCGCAGAAACTCAAGCCCTGGTCCTAGAGGTGTGAAGCGACAGTGCTAATCACAATTAAGGTCGCAGACCTTAATTAGCTACTTAGAGCTATGACTTGTTCACAGTCATCGTTAGGAAAGGGCAGGTGATGCAAATTTCAAAGCTTAATTAAAATACTCTAACTACTCAAACCTTGTCCCAACAATCAGCAGGCATGAGCTCCTCTATGCAGCTGCCAAGTAAAATAATTCATGCCAACATAGCAGAAATGGCTATGAGAAGATATTAAAGTGTTTTCAGGTAGCCCTTCTGGAAGACCAAGATCAAAGAGAGCTGCTTGTAGGATTTCTAGAAGGTCAAAAACTCCTGTTTGACTGCAAATGTTTCAGGAATATTTAGCAGACTCAGGAGTGGTGGTGCATTGTTCTAATGTGCAGTGATACCTGCACAAATATGACCTTCATGGAAGAGCCATCAGATCAGAAGAAGAGCTTTCCAGTGTCCTTACCACAAAACTCAGCATCTGAAGTTTGCAAATGAACATCCAAATGCTTGATGCATGAAAGCAAGTCCTGTGGATTGATGAAGCAGAACTATTTTGCTGCAATGCACAGAGGTATGTGGGGAGGAAAAAATTCAACTAAGTACCAGCGAATTCTGGAAGTGAACATCACACCATCTGTAATAAAGCTGAAGATGAAAAGATGGCTTCTACAGCAAGATAATGATCCTAAACACACCTCAAAATCCACAATGGACTACCCTACCTTAGGAAGCACAAGCTGAAGATTTTGGCCCTCAGTCTCCCGACCTGATTGAAAATCTAAGGATAGACTTCAAAAGAGCAGTGCATGTAAGATGGCCCAAGAATCTCTCCGAAATACACTGTGTGCAGAACTATTAGGCAAGTGTGTTTTTTACTTATATCTTCTCATCCGAGCAATACTTTCAGTCCAGGTGAATCTCTAAGAATCAACTGTTTAAAAACAGTTAAATGTTCAGTATTTGGTCCGAGTACTTTCGGTTTGGATAAAAACAGGAAAACATAGATTCTTTCCTGTGCGGAATTAAGCAAATTATTATTACTATTAAAATGGGCCAAAGAGGACCTTACAGAGAGCAGTAAAAAAAACAAAATAATAAAGTGCCAGTCCGAGGGATGCAAAACGATCGAAACTGCCAGACTTTTGAAACGTGATCACTGTACAATCAAGTGTTTTGTTGCCATCATAGAGAGAAGATTACACACATAAACTGCCAAAGTTCTGTGTCAAATTAAAGAGGAAACTTCCAGAAACTCTTGAGCATCAAATGCCATCATTTTCCAAAACTGCAAACCAAACGGAATCTCCAGATGTTCTAGGTGCAGTGTGCTGCATGACATTCCTAAGGTCATAAACGCTGAAACATGGCCTCCACTCAATAAGGCATGCAAGGTATAACATTAAGAATGGGCACAGACACATCTCAAGACTGATGGTACAAAGGTTTTGGGGACAGATGAGATGAAAGTGACTGTTGATGGAGCAGATGGATGGGTCAGTGGATTGAGATCCTCTTCAAGCACCAACAAGGTGGTGAGGAGAGATGACGTGGACTGCAGTTATCAGTGATGAGCTTGTCAGACCTTTCTGACTTGCAAATGGTGTAAAGATTATCCACAAGGTCTACTGGCAATTTCTAGAAGATACCTTCTTCAAACACTGGCACAAGAAGAAATCAGCAGCTTTCTAAAAGTCCCTCCCTGTGCATCAAAGTACTTCATAGATTGGCCTAGAAAGGCCTGAAACGTGATTGAATTATGATCTGCTCCCCTTCATTGCCTGACTCAGCCCCATTGAGAACTACTGGGCCTTAGCAAAGTGTGAGATTTACCAAGGTAGCAAGCAGTACCCTTCTCAGAGCTGGCTCAGCTAGAAAAGGATCAAATCAAAAACCTGATTGGTTCAGTGGGCAACAGGCTCGTGATGGTCATTTAGAAGAAAGGTGGCTATACTGTCCATTAAACTGGGTGAAGTGGGCTGTATAGAATGACTGATAGCTTGTTATTCCTTATATACACTGAATAACAAAAACTGTTTCTTATTATTTCTGTTCATGGTCAAGAGAGAAAATCCACTTCGTTTCTGATTGCCTAATAATTCTGCACACTGATAATCAAGCATTTTTCTTTTATTTTTGTTTGTGAAAGTCTTGGTGCACAAGAAAACTTCCTTCTGAATACATTTTCATAAGTCTGCCCAACTTTTGCTAAAAATTATCTCAAGGAATAGTACTTGCCTAATAATTCTGCTCACAGTGTAGTCTTTTGTAAGGAAGAATGGGTGAAAATCCCCCAAACGAGAACTGAAAAAGTCCTAGCTGGCCACAAAAAGCATTTATAAGCTGAGATACTTGTACTTGTTACTAAGTACTGATCATGCAGGGTGCCCAAACTTCTGCTTCGAACCCTTTTCCTGTTTTTTATTTTGAAACTATAAAAGATGGAAATAAAGTAATCTTGCTTAAAATTACAGGAAATGTCATCTAACTACATGCCCTTTGGAAATCAGTTCATCTTATTCACAGCAAGAGAAATTTTGACCAGGGGTGTTCAGATTTTTGCATGGCATTGCATATTGTCCAAGGAAAGTGAGAGGTTCGGGACTTTGTATTACTATTTTGGTTTTCACTTTGTTGCTACTTTCATGTGGGTCAAGCTCATCCAAGCACAAACACCTCCCTGCCCCCCCTGACCTTTGACACTGAGGCAAAAATAAAGTGAGTGTGCAGGATCAGAGGGACACGTGACATCTTTGGTCAGACCCGGGTAAATTTTAAGAGTCCCCATCTATATCTGTATGGGTACGTCAAAAACTTACCTGATCAGTCTTCCCTGAAGGTGCAATTCTTTCAAGTCACAGTAAAGCAATGGTAAAAGAGTTCCTTGTCAGTCTCTGAATTTCACAGTGAAGACCAACTGGAAAAAACCCCAGCCCAATCTCACCTCCTACCTCATTAGCTTTTCCTGACAGATTAATCTTCCATGTTTGGTATTGAATTTAAACATTAATGGTGAAAGGCAGACTGAAAGAAACCAGGATTGGGGAGGCAAAGTGGAGGAGCAGAATGAAGTGATACAGGAAGGGGTCTCATTAAGACATTCCCATCAGCAGTGCTTGTATAAACAGCCCCCGGTTTCTGACTGCTAACTGCCCACTATCACTGCCTCTTGCAGCAGACCCCCTACCCTAACCCTACCCTACACTCAGAACATGACCTGAGGCTCTCTGGCAGTCGTAGCAGCTTTCGCAAGCAGAGAGGTGACCATCTCTTCACATTCACCACAGTCACTCCGGAAGCTCGACCTCATCCCTCCCCGATGTCCTCAAACCACAAATACCCCAGGAACAGCCAACCCCCCCCCCTCTCTGGGTGGCCCTCCACTCCCTTATCACTCGTACTAAGGAGATGGATTGGGGGGTGATTCTCTGGGTCAAAACTCCACTCCTATTTCTCTTTGCAAAATGGGACACCAATAACAACCCAGTAATGAAGGAAAACATTTCTGTTGCTTCCAGGAACCCAAACTGCCATGACACTCCTCCACTGATTTTTTTTTCTGTGGAGGGGTTAGAAGTTAGAGGTCATGGGTTAAGAACAAGGGTATGATCACAGCTACAATACTGAGAGTCAAGGCTAAACTTGTTACTGGGTGAAGACCAAGTCAAGACCAAAGTATTCAAGTGAAAAATCTGCAGAACAAGCAAATTCATAGTAAAAAAACATCCTTTCATTACATCTTTAGAGGGAATTAATGAAGCTGGATGGTGAAATTAAACTGTTGTATATTTGGTTCATCCATACAAAATTAACTGAAACCATTACAGTGTTCCTATATGCAGGACTAGTGTACGCCATAGCATATGTCAGAGTTTATTTTTACAATGGAACGTGTTGTGCATGTGTATAGTATACTCTGTATAGTATACTCTGGAGTGGAGCTGGCATGGTTATGTGGTTTTAGGGAGAATACACATGTATTGTGCTTGAGTCTATGATGAAGTGTCTGAATATAACATGGTACTGGGGGGGTGCATGTGCTTTGGTTTTAAGCCTGGAACACTAAGCCGATTTCTGGCTGTCAAAAGCTATTGGGCCATTGGTGCATGCAGCGGAATTGGACACGATTGGGCCTCGTTGGTGCCGTTTTTGCCAACTGAGCATAATGAAATGCCATCAAAGTTAGTCAATAAGCTCTCTGATTGGGCTGTTCGGCACAGCCAAATAGGGGATGTGAAGTGACCAGAACCACAGAGGAGCTGAAAGCAAAACAAAATGGCCATTTGGAATGAGGAACATGAGGACGAGTTAATTACTATAAATCAAGAGAATTCAGCTTTGTATGACATCATAGAGAAACTCTACAGATACTTGGGCAAAACCAGTATTCCAAATGAGGAAGGCATAGAAGAAAAAACTGGAAACCACAGTGGCGTGATTTCTGCTTCCTTGTGGTCTAGATGATCATTTTTCACGCAGGCGCAGAATGCACGTGCGTGTGAACTGTTAGTTCTAGTCATACTAGGGTGACCACCTAATCCATGTCAGGAGGGACACCATGAGCTACAACAGGGTTTGTAAACTACCATTTCAATCATTTCAATTAAAAGGACCCCGATTTCACTTAAGCACTGAGTTCTTGCTGTGTGCTGATTGGTCAGTCTCCTATAATCATGCCTAAGTCAGTAATGTTAATGTGAAACAGCTGGATGAGTCTTTGAATCAAGGAAACAAACCAGTAAAAGCATAAGAAGTACTGAACTATTTAGCCAAACACAGGAGCCTTTCGGTTTCAAAGCAGTTTGTAAAACCTGAAGTAACTCATAGTGTCCCTCCTGACATGGATTAGGTGGTCACCCTAAATCATACAGATGTGTTCCAGCGCAAAATTTTCACAGATGAGAGGGGATGGTAGCAAATCATGCATGAGCCTTGGCCGGCAGCAGTCGGCTTGGTGTGTACCCAGCTTTAGGGACAAGTATACACACCTTTAATGTTGTGTGGTAGAGTACCTTATAAACTGAAAAACAAGCATCCAACCCTGATTAAAGTGCATTTTAATGGGGAGACAAATTGAGGACACACCTGCCACCATACGTCACCTGAAAAACTGAGAATAACTGAGACGATGAGATGAAGATGAGAGAATATGGCCACAGTCCTGCACCCAAGTTAAAAACACACCTGAAACCTGAACATCTGTAAAAATTAAAAATACTAAATTAGAGTATATTAAAAGTTCATACTATTAAAAAAAGTCACTGAACAATAACTCAAATACATTAAGCACCAGTTTCCGTTACATACAAGATTCTAGATTTAGGAGTGATTTCTAAACTCTCAGAATGAGAACTTAAAGGACACAAACCGAATACGTAGATCTTGGCACTGATTTCTCGTTAATGCCAATTTCCTCAGACGCCACATGGCAATGTGTCATGTACTAAATACTAATCCAAGAATGTGCAAAAGAACATGGCAATCCTTATAAAAACACAACATAGCAACTTGAATTACTGGTATAATTGTCTATGTGGATAAATAAAATGAATTTTTACATTCTGAATTGCCTGTGACTATGAACATTTAATTGGCAACCTAATTACATTGGATATATATAAAAGACTCAAGTTGTTCTTGGTATCAAAGAACATGGGAAGCACCATAAAATTCACTCACGCTGATTCATTTTGTAATCACTGCATTCAGTGCTTACTCTGTCATAGAGGTTAATAACTTCCCAACATCTGTCATTTATTTTGGTCATAGTACTGTGCGTGCGAGAAGTATTTATCATACCACAAAGACAAAGAAATTGTGCATTTCCTGTGGTGTGTGCACAGGCCCATTCCGCACACTTGGCTACAAGCTGTAGATACTATATGTTCTCCAGGAGAGGAGCCCTTTCATCTTGTTTTGCCAGCACTGGAGATCTGCGATACTTCAAGAACTGCACAGTGATCTGAAGGGCTCAGTCAAGGGCAACCTGGATCATGGGTTACAGTCACCTACTCCACAAGCTGTACAGTATATGCATGCATTGGAGACGATCAATGAACAAATTACGACTACTGCTATTATTATTGCTAAGCTTATACTAAATGAAGGAGATTTTACTACCCATTTATGTTTCATAATACAGGTCTGTCAAATGGGCAGACAGGAACAGGTGCATATTTAAAATACTCTGTCCAGTGAGAGGACTATAGTACAGGCTCCTGAGTATCTACATGTCGGCTAAGATGTACCCAGGTGAGAAAAGGATACGACCAGGTCAAGGAAGAGAGTTCCCAGGCTGCCAATGAGCCAGGGCAAATGGTGGACCATATAGCTAGTCTCCCCCTCCCCCTGGACACGATCGGGGTTCTTCAGCAACACACTCAGTCCATATGTGGTGTTTCCCAGGATGACCAGAGCAAACAGGAAGTAGGACACCCCCTCAGTTGACTTCCTGCTAAACTATAGCCATAAAGAAGAAACAAATGAGAAGCAGCAGAGCAAGAATGAAGACGTTACCCTGAAACACCCCTTCACTACCCCCCCCCCCCCATCTCTCCCATCCATCCACCATCCCAGGTAAATGACTCACGTTGGTGACAATCTGTGGAATTCTCGAAGACAGGTACAGCAATGACGACATTGAGCCAACTGTAAAGCCAATGATCTCCTTGGTGCTGAAGGGCTGAGATGAAGGAGAAGATTTAGAAGACTCTCCAGACTCAAACCCTTAAAGCCCTCGCTCCCATGTGTTATATTTAAAAAAGCTGGCAAACATGCATATTAACCTTTATGGAGCTGCTGTCTTCATGAACAAACAGCAGAGATCGACCTTTGAACCCTTGGTGTACAATGTCAACCTGTGGGCTGGCTATGGGGAGAGAGAAGGCAGAGACTCCAGCCAGGCTGAGGACCCCCACAGCATTCAGTAAGAGTCTGTCTGAATCACAGGGAATAATGACAGGGTATGAAGGACAAACTTACACAGCGTCATTGCACAACACTAGGCAAGCAAGGTCTGTTACAGAGGCCCTGTTTACACTTGGCTTTAAAATGCGTCTCGGGTGACTGGATCACAGGTAGACAGCAGACATGTCGCCATTTTCATCTGTGTCTTTCATATGTCTCCAGGGTGTCCTGCTGACCATTTGCGTTTACATTTCCAGCATCAGTGGTTACACTACAAAAGATGGTCTGGGGCACATTTAACCACACATCTCAGCAATTGGTTTGAGCGATCGGATCACAGTCCGTCTTGCTCATTTACACTTGTATTTAGTGCTGTTCACTTGTGATACAAATCACCAAAAACACATTTTAAAACCACATTGTAAACAGGGCCAGTAATGCATAAAACTACATGCAGCAACAATCAAACCGCAAACACTCAAGAATATTGGTTAGAATATATTTCTGTAACTGAGTGAAAGAGCAATAATGACTAATTGAGTGTGACAGAGGATATAGTCTCTGAAGAGGTCAAGCTTCGGATCGTATGTGTTACAAATGTGCTAGGAATGTACATCATGACCTAGTGGCTGACAGGTCCTGCTCTTTTAGAGCTGAAGTTCAAAAGAACTAAGAAAGCATTAAAGTCCAACATCTAAGATATGAGAGGGAGGAGACACTTACAGAAGACAGTACCTAACAAATCTGCAGATGAACTCAGCCTTTTACAAAAAATACTGTTTTTTAAAGTAACAAAGCAAACAATTCCTTGTTTTTCTGATACATAGAGTATCATTTTCCTCATAAATATTAAAGGAGAGGTAACCGTGTACTGTCATATTTTGCATATTAACAAACAGGCAAAAAAAGGTAGAGAAATATTACTTTAGAACTGCACACACATAGCAGATACAATTAAAAAAAAAGCAAGGCTTGCAGAAAGTCTTCAGTCACCTGTCTTATTTGGGAAAGACTCAAAAAGTATCACTGAAAACAGACTCACTGCTAAATCCAGAATTCTTTGCCTTAAAATAACTGTACATCGCCAGTGTTGTCAGGTCAGCCAGCACATAGTACACGGCTGTGTAGCACTGCGATAGGGTGTGGGAGGGGAGTCATAGGGAGAAGAAACAAAAAAAAAAGTCTTTTAATCAGAGGGTCAGGTTTCAAAACTAAAATAATCAAAGAAATTTTACATTTAAAATGTATATAATGTACATTTTTATGTGCTTACTGATAAAACTGACGTTTACATGTGAGTAAATTTAAATGCTGCCAAAACCAAATGGAAACTCCACTTTACTCTAGATCATGGGCCACCTAAATGAGCACCTACCTGAAGTGGCAGTTGATTGGCTAGAAAGGAGCCAATTAGGTTGCAGCTGTCCCCAGCTAGCCACAGCAGAAGGAACCAGACAGACAGGGCACTATCCATATTCCCAGTGCGATATGATTTGTAGCACTGCCTAAGGTGGGAGAATTAATACAGTTCACTTTCATGGGGGTTCGCTACTCTGACACAAGCAAAGTCGTGCATGGTCTACACAACACTTGGGGAAGCTATCAAGCTTCAGATTATAGTGACCTTTATTTCTCTGATACTTGTTGAAGATGCCTATTACTGTTCTTTCCAGGTATTAGTTTGTAACACTGTGTTCTTGATGTTTGAATTTAAGGTAACTCATGCCTCTCATTAAATCTGAAATGACTTGCAAGGGAGACTGATCTCAATGAGACTTGCGCAGTAAAGTGTAACAAATGCAGATTTTTTAAAACTAATTTTCCTAAATGAATTTGCCTTGTCTTTTAGTACTGAGGTTACAAGTGGTGTAAAATGAGCCTAAGATACACTACAAATAAACTGTGGTAAAAGGTCACGTAGCTTGTTCCTGACAATCTGGACATGGAATACTCACGGCCCAAGAGACACCATGAAGCACAGAATGGACAGTAGGCCCAGGCAGACGCTGGCCATGTCGCGAGCGTCCTGAGTACACTCCCCAAGTGCGACCCACACCCACACCGAACCATTTGGACAGTAAAAGCTCATGTTCCTGTCATCCCTCATTGCCAAGGTACCTTGTAGAAGGACCTCATCCGACCCCATCTTCACTACCTAAGGGGGGGAAAAAGAAATCAATGTTGCATCTTTATGCAGCTGATTCAGTTCAAAAGCAAATATGTACTTTTTTGTACTTCCGTACAAAAACATCCTTTGTAAATTTAGCTATGCACACTCTACAGATATATTTCCATTCTTTACATGTATCTTTGAGAAATTTAGAATTGTTTTTTTTTTTTAATGATTTTCACTCACTCCTGTATTTCACTTGACAAATATGTGATTTAAATATTAGACGGGAGATAAAGTAACCCTGAATATATTAAGTATTTTAGAATCAGAATTGATGAAAGGCGGACGTAGTGTTAAAACTGATAATCATTAAAAAACAAAGAAACAAACAAAAAAAAACCTGCAGACCAAAGTTTGCTTTTATTTTCATGCAAAAAGCTGGTACAGATTTCTTTTTGTCAGTTTTGGATTACGTAATGCCATTCTGAAGAATGCATCGACATCTCTTTTGAGAAAACATTGCGCTATGTAACTGGTCTGGGATCTTGCACACGTCATTGTGATTTATGACATTTTAAAAGTCATCGCTCCACTTAAGAAAAACTCATACAACCATTTTGATTGTAACAAGTTTACTGGAGAAACTACCACTCTGCATTTAAGATATTTTGTCATGATACCAGATCTTCAGAAATGTCTGTTCTAAACTGAATAAATCAACCTTCTCATTCTGTGTTCCTTATGCTTGGAATGAATAAAAAAATCCTTAGCGTTCATTTAATAATTTTTAAAGTATGCTAGAATGTGTCTTCACTGAACAGTATTGTTTTACATTCTGCAGCTATGAAGATGTATATATTTTACGCAGTCGTGTCGTTGCGTCTGTTTTATCTCCTAAATGTCATGTTGTGCCTGCTACCATCTTGACCTACTCTACCTGGAACAACAGAAACTGGGACCTTCCTGGTTAAATAGATGATAAACTCAAAAAACATGTGAATCAAGGAATATTGTTAAGGTTGACAAATGTTAATTCCAGCTCCTTCACAATGAAAAATTCAATACAAAAGGTTTTACAGGAGGCACAACCCAAAACAACATTAGTGTAGCTTCTGCGATCGAAAGCGAAGAGATAATCTTACCTCACCGCCGTGTTGCTAAATTGATAGATAAAAACGATTTATTTAAACGAGGTATTCGATTTATGTAAAACACATTAAATTGATTTGAACCCTCGCACCGCACTGAAGGAGAAGCGGGCAGTCCTTCCGCGTTCTTGTTTTTCACACAAGCCGAGACCGATTCACACGCACATCCACAACAAAGCCGGCCAAGAGGAAAAAGCTGCCGAATAACCGTCTAAGCCGGTGGCTGGTTACACAGTTAGAAAATGAATTATTCTTCCTTTCTGAAATTCTCGCATAACTGTGGAACAGGGTTATTGTCTCATGAATCTGGTACCCGGAATTATAAAACTACAAACCAATATAAATATTATATTAAAAACTGACCGGAAGCTCAAATCTACGGTGGCCTCAAAGTGCAAAACATAGAAATGGACGTTCTTTTAGTTCACAAAGATGAACTAAAGCACCTAAGCCCAATCTAATGGGATGAATTAAAACGTTGGATTTAATTAGGCGATTAGCCTACACTTTGGGTTTGGAACTAAATATAACGTTAGCTGCGAGTTACGTTGATTGAAGCTACATTTATTCAGGTGTAACAGATATGGACTACGACGGAAAAGTGCTAACGGCATAGACTTAATGTGACTGCGATCGATGGCAGCAACAAATGAATGAAATTGCTAGCAAAAAAATAAATAATTGATTTTTATTTAATTACCCCGACCATCATAGTTCTGAACACAAAACATATAAAAATGTTTATTATATCTTTATATTCTTGCGTTTTTCTCAAGGAAGTTTTTTTGTACTTCTGGGCCACCGTACGAAATCCCAGCGTACGCATGAGCAAAAAACAAAGCAACAAGACATCAACATCCCTGGAGCAACTGGAGGCTCAGCGGCGGCCTCCGTCCCAGCCGGCCCTGGAATTCGAACAGGCGGCCTTCCGATCACGGGCACATGACGGTGATTCACACACCGCGTCATGAGTAGAGCAGTATGGAGGAAAAACATTACAAAGCTAATTATTGAATCCGTCGTATATGTATAAAAATCGCCGACGTACCTCGTAGGGTGCTTCACACATTCCGCATTGTATGACGGCGAAACGACCTGCCAAAATTGTTTTGATTAGGGTGATCCTAACGTCCTTTCTTTTGGGACCTAAATGCCAGAAATGGCCGGGATTTCACTTTGTTCAATGCTGACCTATGCCTTCTATAGTCAGAACACTTTGTGTGCATATTTCCGTTGCTTTGACGCCTCTCTTTGCGTACTGACCCGGGTATCATCTTCCTTGCAAATCAAAATATGGTCAGCGTAGTTTTTAAAATTTCACGAAAGCGATCAGGCTTCGATCTTCTGCTGACAAACACGTTATGAAATGCCTGAAGAACGTCATACAATTACATTATCATTACAAGCACCAAATCGTTAACACTCATGTCGTAGTGTTTTGAATTCCTCTGTACCTGTGCTTTTACAAACAGCAAATAAAGCATCACCAAAAACAAACGAGTGTCACAATTTTAGTGGTAAGGTACACAAAACATGATATATATAAAACCGCATTAGAATCTTGTATATATTCACGCCTTAGGTACGTCAAAATTACTCTCAACGCAATATTTTCATTGACAACTCAGCCACTTGTATAGGGACTACTTCACAGCAATCTTAGGCAAACTTTATGCATATTCAAGCATGCAACACCAACTCACCTTTTAACCAACACTCTCCCTCAACACTCCCCAGCCGCCCTTATTTCTGGCGAACCGAATCGACCGGCTTGCGGCTCCACATTACACTTCCGTGAAGTCAGCTGACTATGGTCACCTGACTACTCAGCAAATATCGCCACTTTAGTGGTCATGTTAAATTAGGCGATTCATTAAAACACTGAAAGCTTGGAATTTAGAATTTAACAATAGTACTATCGACTATGAATGTGGATTTCAGTTTTTGTGTTTCAGAACACTTAAGTGACCATAGTCCCCTTTGTCTTGTACGAAACCAAGTCTCTTGTCCGACAAGGGAAATAAGGGATTTTCACTACTCTTAATAATGCCGGTATTCTAGATCATTATGGTGTTTCTGAACAACCACTTCTGAAGTTTCATATCCCTTTCACAATCAGGCCTTGAGTAATGCTATTTACAGTAACTGTTTGAAGAACAATGTTTATTGAAATGAATGTCCAAACAATGTGATTACTTTCCACTGCAACCACTAGCGTTCTGTTTGTACTCATATACAGAAAAAATAATAGAACACACAAAGGAATACCTGGTAGGTAATTTGTTTTAAATTTTATAGTACATTGAAGAACTGGAAGATGAGTTTCAGATATTTTATAAAGCATAGTTCACAACAGATTTACAAACATTATCATACCTGATAAAAAAGAACATATTAATTTAACTAGCCAAAAACATAACTTTTAAATCTGTACAAGCAGTATCTTGTATAACATCCATAGATTTCCTCAGAAGAGGAAACACAATCTTTCCCAGTAAGCAATCAAAAGTCAATTGCTGCCACAAATTCATTACTTTTTCACATCCTGATTTACTGGAATTTATAACACGGTATATAAAAAATCTGTCAAACAGATCAATACACTGTCAGATCTCCCTTCTCAGTCTGACAGTGAGGAGGGTTGTGTTAAGCTTTCTCTTCAGGATCTCTCTCTGCTGGGACATGGCACACTTCATTTAATGTGCATTGGCTTCTCATTAGGCTTTAATCTCTTGCGTTTCGGTTGGACAAAGTCATCATCCGAGTCCTCTGTGACGTCCTCGTCCTCCTCTGGGGGGCGCTGCTCACCTTCTGGCATCAGGGGGAAAGTGCGGTCGGGGAAGAGCTCCTTCAGCCTCTCCTCGAAGTACAGGCTCACGGCTTTCCCTGCCTCCGCCACCTCCGAGTCTGCCTGTAGGGGGGTTTGGGCAGAGGGTGGGAGGTGGGACAGGGACACAAAAAATAAGGGAGGAAGACACCATTGAGTGGATTAACAATATAAGGGTTTGTGGTGAGTCCAGTAAAACCCTTCACATCCATGGTGTATCAGAAAGGGCTTACCTGGACATTAATCTGTTTCTCCTCATCATAAACTTGGATTATTCGAGACATCTAAAAAGGGCGATAATAGTACAATAAAGACAAAAAAAAAAATTCAACAAAAAAAAGAGGAAGAAAAAATTTACACCACACGCAGATGTAGAGGAAACAAAGCCATACAGGTCTCCAAGAAGGATATCATCATTATCTTGAATATGCTCAGTTGTTTGTCCAGAAACCAGCTAATGGGTTAACTTGCCATATCATTACACTATGGATGACTGTAGCGCCAATGATGTAAAGATTGTGGTATGGATTTTGAACACTGAACCACAACAACAAAAATATATCTATGAAAATTTCTCTATCAAAATTTTAAGAAATAAGTTACATGATGTTAAGTAAAATTAAAAATGTTATACTACAGAAAACTTCTGTTGTAAAAATTTTAGGAAACATTTTCAGCTGAATCTCAGTTCATTTTTAAATTTTTAAAATTTCCATGCACGTATCTGTATGGCGATGATTTATAAGTTAGATATACAGCAAACATTGCTAACATTCATCCCACAGCATCAATGTGAACCATAACCAGATTTCCACGTGACCACTGTGTCCAATGAAAAACCTGCTGAACTCCTCCATAAAACTTGCAATAACATCCTACCGAGGAAAATGATTGAAGGATCAGCCACATGGGTTTCTACAATGCATACATTCAGCCATATAGCCTTTGGTTTAAAACCATTGTGTCTTTCCTAATCTACATGTATAATATGTAATCACTTGCCAAAGGTTTTAGAAAAGTTCTTTATGTGGAACAATGGCCAGCGGTGGATAAATGTGTTACAAAAGCAGTCAAACCCCCAGACACACAATGCTCATATGTTTGAAAAATAGATTAAAAAATTCTCTGCCTTTAGTGGACATATGAGACAAGATAACAGTTTGCCTTCAACCCAAATAAACTTATATCGGTGAAATAATTCTTACAGTTGTGAAAGAGCACATAAGGATATCTTTATTTAAGAAATAGTTTAAACAAAATCACAATTTTGGTTGCCTGCTCTTCACAACAGAATTCTGCTCAATTGCAATATGGCCCAATCAAAAAGGACCTCAGAAAAAACTCTGGGAGTTCATAATGATAGAGCAACAAAAGCATTTCTAAAGAATTAGAAATTCAGCACTGTTGCTACTCTCCCTAGGAGTGAGTGTCCTACAAAGATTACTGTAAAGATCACTGCAGAATCGAAATGACAAAGAACACTAAGGGTGTAGGGCTGCTTTTCTGCCTCAGGAAAAGCTGTATCAGGAAATTCTACATCAGAAAGTCAGGCTGTATGACTGTGATCTAAAGCTCAAAAGTAGTTCAGTCATGGAATGTTACAATGATCCAAAATACAGGACCAAATCAATAAAAGTGGGTACAATAGAAGAAATTTCACATTTTCAAATAGCCTCCACATGGTCTGCTGTGAAGTAGGCTTCTAAGCATACACATAAACAGAAGTATTTACCTTTTTTTATATAAAAGAGTGAGCCAAAATACCTCCTAACTGTTGTGTATGTCTGATCAGCAGATACAAAAAGACTGTGTTTGAGATTGACCCAGAATAACAAATCAGACAGCTGATACTATCAGCAGAAATGAGCTAGTTGCAGGTAAATTGGTGTTTACAGCAACCAATAATTAAAAATTAGAAAGAAATGGAGAGGCAGAAAACTGATCCTTCAATCATGTTATGCGTGTTGTTGTGTAGTTTGTCCACCAGGGAGCACTCTGCAATTCCCCTGTCGGTAACATGCATTATAGATTTCTCTCTTTATTTATCGAAACTTTATTATAAAGAACGTCGAACTTAAGGACAACTCATACTTACGAATGGGCTGCTATGAAGCCTATTATATTAAAATAACAGTGACATACAATGGTTTGTAATTAACACTCACGCCACTTTGTGAGGCTCATGGAACAATCGTGCCGCTTCAGTGATTCATCGGCTCGTGGTACAATACAGTACCATATGTATTTTTATTATTACCATTATTACTATTATTACTATTATTATTAGTAGTAGTAATAGTAGTACTACTACTACAACTACAATGCACAGCATTACTATTGTTCCAACTTACCTACAAATTAGACTTAGACACAGACTAAGGGAACGGATCTCATTTGTAACCTGAGGACTGCCTGTATTTTGTTGTACTTTTGTTCAAAGTGAAATTTATGACAACAAAAGTTTCTTTTTACACTGCATTATATTATGTTGGTGAATACTTTAAAATAACTACACATAACAAATCTTAGGGAAAATCTTTAAGTTACGTGTTTCTGAAAGAAAAAAAAAAAGAATATCGACTGATATATCATCAGATTTTTAAATCCTCAAATATCAAAATCGGAATCAGAAAAATCTTGATCAGTCAGGTTGAATTTCAGATTGCTACAGAGGTCCCACTAAAGTAAAGGTTCACATTTCTTTTATCAATGACACGGTTTAAGCCATTTCTTTCATGAGGATAAGGCGTACCTGTATGATACTGTACAATGTCCACTCACAATTTGGTTCGATGAACGATTCAGGGCTCACAGTTCAATAAACGTATAAAATATTCTATATAACTAAATAAGTCTGAAAAACTATGAAGGCTGTTTTCAAATTATTTTTTTCTGCAATTTTTTTTCTTATTCTGCAGTGCAAAATGTAAAAATAAAACCTCAAAGCAAAACTGAAATTATGTCTATTGCGCCCTCTTGAGTTAACATCGATAAATGATTTCATGCCACGGCTCATTGTTACACACCTAAAATGCGTATTGTCATATTTTTTTTAATCATGAAATATTGTGCCTTGGTGAACTGTTACACAACTAAATCCAGATAATTCTGAAAAGGTTTTCACAACTGTCATTCCTGAATACCAGTCAACAAAGAACAACATTATTACTGTAGGAGACCTGACCTGAATCACTATCAAAGTCAAATAGCTAAACTCTAAAATAAAAGATATAAAAACATAGGTGTGGTAAACAATTCCGGAATTGATTGATCGTACAAAGAAATTGGTCAGGCTGTGAATCCCACATTACACTATATAAAATCAGATCTTGCCATTAGCTTTTTGCTGCTGTTAAGAGAAAGCTGAAAAACATTATAACACAGAATTGTGTGCATTCAGCACTCCTCTATCAAGATGGTGTAATGGTGCAGTAAACGTGTGTGTGTGTGTGTGTGTGTGAAAGCAGGCAGAAGCACAAGCAGACATGACACGAAGGCATTTCCCGTTACTGCTGTGTGCTGTGAGTGTGAGCACTGCGAATCTGAACTGGCAGTGTGAGCCCGTCATGCCCTGATGACTGGGCACTGCGAATCTGAACTGGCAGTGTGAGCCCGTCATGCCCTGATGACTGGGCACTGCTAACCCCATTCAGCCTCCCCAGAACCTCTAACAGCTCCCAGGTCCCCACACATCTCGCACATGCACCAAGCATGCCTGCATGGATGCACCCCCCAAGCAGACCTTCATACACATGCCACTCACCTCATTGTATTTGGCACAGTTGCTGAAGACCAGTCTGACATCAGACACAAACTCCTGCGGGGTGCGGTAGTGTTGAGAGTCCTGCAGCTGCTTCAGCTTTTGCTTCACTGTGTTCAGGTCCATGGGCTGCTTGATGATCTTATAATAATTGGGCACCTGGGGGGGGGGGGGGGGAATCGGCAGACAAACATTGGGGCACAGCCACAAGGAGCAACATGCCGTGATGATGACACTGATGCCAGAGACCTACAGGGGCTCCAGCACTAAGGCGTTATAATGGTACTCACAGAAGAGGGAACAGGCTCCTGGAACTCCACACTCAACTCATGGCAGAAGATATATAGCAGGAGGCGCTGACACCTCTATCATGAGGCAGAAAAAGAGGCAGAACAGAGAAACAGAATGAAGAGGTACAAAGTTTACACACGATTTTTTTTAACCACTCTACAGTCATAACTCTTAAAATGTCAATCACTCAAAAAGCTGCAATCAAAACCTGCATCCGTTTCTAACCCACGTCTTTTGGAAACTGGAAGAGAGCATCACTAACAGGAAGAAACTCCTCAAGCCAGGAGATGAGGTCACAGTGTTATGACGAAAGCCTTTCGAAGGCCTAGCATAAAGACTTTTAGTGCATTAAGCATTCAAGTAGTATTTGTTTCATTTTAAAAATAGAATATCAAGCTGTATATCAAATCAAACATACTTATACACCTTTATCAAATTTACATAAAGCCATAATTTCTGAGATGGAGACCTGAACGATTGCCTTGGCAGGAACATTCAGCGATGAATTAGTGTCACTAAGTGTGGACCATACAGTGGGGTACACTAGTTATCCAGCTGTGAAGTATTTAACTGCTTTCTGAAATATGAATTCTGGTGCGCAAGGGAAATCTATAGTGGAAAACACAGTACAGCCCTTCACATCTTATTCGACATATTTGGACATTTCCATTTCAACAATGCTGATAAGTAAAGGTGATCTGATGGGAAAAAAAAAACAACTGGAATAATTTCATAACAATTCATTGTAAAATGATCCCCAATGGCTGATGTCAATTCATCTAGCAGAAAGAATGACCTGGCCTTGACAGAGCCACTGGACTGAAACGTTTGTATATGAATTTGTGGACAATCTTTTGGACAATGGAATGATTGGTTAGAACTAGCTTTAGAAACTTTTCCCAGACTTCTAGGTACTAGAAATATGCTTTGAAGGACATCCAAGTTAATCTTTAACAAGGTTCTTATCATTTGCACCTACCCTGGTGCACATGATTCAAGTTTTGTTTTTTACACAAAAATTAAGGTGGGATGTACTTTTCCTGAACAAAGAAACTGCATCTAATTTGTAAAATAGCATCCTTTCATTTACCAATATTGGGGCTCCTTATCCAGTATCATCCATAGGTGTTTTCTTAAATTTCCTCTTAATGTTCTAAGAAGGTCCTAAGAAAAGTCTATGTGAGACTGATGACGTGTTCTTGTACCTTAAAGGGGAGGGCTAATAGTTATCATTGACTGTTGGTGGGAACTACATCACACAACACTTATGTAAACACGGACTGACAGCGTACTGTGGCTAATGACTTCTGAATGATAGTAATCAGACGTAGGTTTAAGTCCCCCCCATATGGCTGCCTGGGTATTTAAGCTTCACATTGACATTCCAAAACGGTATAAATGCCGTGAGAATTTAGGCAGACGTGCCACTTGATGTATGCAGACACACTCACCCGCTGGTCCTCGGGACTCAGCTCCTGACCACTGCTGTCTTTCTGCTTCTCCCCCTCACAGTCGTACTCCATCTCAGGAGCCGTCAGACTCCGGCAGAAGGTGCACAGCCAATCACCACTAGGAGAGACCCAAGAAGAGGGACTGAAACAACAGTAACAGTGTCTGTGGCTACATTAGAGCACTCCAGCCAAAGGTACCCAGCCTTTATGGGTAATTCTAAAGGAAATACAGTTATCCCATTTATTACCAAAAAAACAGATACACACCAAAACATGACAACAAAAAGGCATGTTTGAAGTTATCTGATTTTTTCTTACACATTTTACCATAAATAAAATGAAACCCTGACAAGAGGTGTGTGTGTGTATGTGTGTGTGTGTGTGGGTTCATACAATGGGCTCACCTTGGGGAACAGCTTAGTGTGGGGATGTGGCAGGTGATGTGGAAGACCTTTGGGCACTTATCACAGCAAAGGAGCTCGCCCCCGTTCTGACACACAGCACACCAGTCCTCATTGGGGTCGTCATCCTTCCCAGCCGGGTCCCTGTGGCTGTTCCCCTGCGCCCCACTAGTGCCGCGTGTAGAGCACGTGTTTGGGGGGGAGCCCAGACCACACGCTTCCCCAGACTCTGCATCTCCATTGGTCAGTTTGGGTGTGGGGGGGTGAGCGTTCTCCTCAGTCGGGGGCTCAGCCGCCGGCGCCGGTGTCGATGTCGATGTCGATGCCTGCGCCTTGGTCTGTACCCCTGGAGTTGAGGGCTCGCCCCCCGTCCTGCTACAAGCCCCGCCTTCCTCTTCATCCCGTGGCTCCGCCTTCACATTCTCCCCGAGCGTCTTCAGTACATCCTGCACAGAGCCCGTGGACACAGCTCCCAGCACCGGAAGGGGCGGAGTCAGACTGCTTTCGGGGCTGCTCATCTGGAAGGGCGAGCAGACAACGGGGCCATTCGGTCTTGATTGTGGAACAGTCATAACATAAGTGAAGGAAACATAGTGGGGGCCACAAACAGGAAGTGGGGGGGGGGGTGCATTACCATGCAGGAGCTCCTCGCCCCATCTTTGCTGCGCTCCACCTTAACAGGAGGCCCCTGGAAACCGCAATCCTCTTCCACTCCAGGTTCCTGTTTGACCTTCACCTGCTCCACGGCCACACCCATCTGGGCGACCCTTCCCGCAGAGCCGCAGCTGAGGAGCGGCAGAGACCTGTGAGGGCCTTTACACCCACCTGTCCACGTCAATCAACCCACCGATACGTCCCCAGGCGCCTACCTGCCCCTGCTCCCTGTGCTCGACGTGCTGGACGGCCGAACTGGCGTGTGGGAGTTTGACAGACCTGAGGCCAGGAAACAAATGATAAGAAATAAGAGAAATGAAGAAATGCTGAGGAGAATTGTCTTCCAAAAGGAGTATGAGATGAGGAAACCGTCTGATATGACATAAAGGGAGCCTCTTGGATAGTGTGGATTCTGGCCAACTATCCCAGCCTCTGCCTAAATGGTGGATAATGAGCTCCACTCACTGCATACCTCAAACACAACGTAGCTTACATGCAGTACAAATACAGCAGTTTTCTTGCAGTTAGACCGCAAGAAAAAAGGTGGAAAATGTAAACAACAAAAAAACCACACATATCTACGATACTCCATCGCTGACAAACAGTAGACAGACAAAAGCCATCTGTCCTGTAATTAAATCCATTTCAGGGAGGAGATTTTGAGCTAGGACAGGATTTGTAAAATGCCATTTCAATCAAAAGGACCAGGATTTCATTTTAGCACCAAGTTCTTGCTGTGTCTCTCCTATAATCATGCACGTGTCACTACTGTTAATGTGAGAAGGCTGGATGCGTCTTTCAATCAAGGCAAAACCCAGTCAAAGCACAAGAAGATCTGGATTATTTATCATAGGAGCCTTTCAGGTTTAAAGTAGTGTGTAAAACCTTAAGTAGCTCAAAGTGTCCTACCTGACATAGACTGTCTGGTCACCCTAAATTAAATACGTGCAAGTCTATGTATGGATACGAGGAACACCTACACACATTTGGAAGCATCCTGGCAGTGTCATATACACACTCATACGTCATACCTGAAGAGCCAGGAGAGTGTGTGGAGGGCCCGGGGGAGGGGTTCATGCCGGCCGCCGGCCCGAGGGGGGGGTGCGTGCTGGCAGATATGTAGCGGCTCAGCAAGTTGTCCAAAGTGCTGGAGCCAGCATCTTCCAGCTGTGGTTACAGAGGCCATTACCATGGAAACACACGTCCACTGACCCACAGCTTATTTCCCATTTATATCTTCTACTTAACTATATAAATGTAACTACAAGTACGCAAACAAAATTATCACCAAAAGACTCCAGAGGTCTCCAGATATCCATTAAGAATGGATTAGCAGTCAGATGCTAGTTAAATATAAGCAATTTTAATATTATTTCAATGAATAATCGTTAAGCACCAACTTTCTACACACCTGTATGGGGGGGATGTCAGGGAGGCAGGGAAGGTTCTCGGGGTTGGTGACTGAGGGGATGAGTTCAATAGTGCCCACCAGTGGGCTGGTGGGACCGCGGTGCGTGAGGCCACCTGCCATGCTCCCACTGGTGGGGCTGGTGGGGTTGGTCACACTGGCGTTGTGCAGTGAAGCCACTGGGAAGGGTCCTGCGTGACCTGGGTTTGAGTGCTGAAGCAAGAAAAAAACAGTCAAGTCTCACTTGGACATAGAGCCTTTCAATTGTCAAAAGTTACAGGTATAAGCCAATCCACTGGTCAGCCATTGCCAGATTTGAAGAGCAACAGTAACATAAAACTGAAGAGACATTTATTAACTGTTCAAAAGGTGCACATCATGGTTTACTATATGCTAATTTCCGCTGTGGGTGTGTGTAATTGTGGGCATTAGTAAATGTCTGTATAGTACTGAAATACTGGCATTCAGACAAATGTTTACGCTCATCATCTAAAGCCTTGGTGTTTACTGCGTGTGCATAACATGATCGTGATTATAACATGACAGCCCTAATCACTGTCTTATGTTCGCATCAAACGCTAGCCGAAGTAGTATTCGCTTGCGTAAAATTGCATTACGAATCCATTCCGTTCAGCTGTTCTATAGTACTTTAGGTGGTTGGAAATTTTCAAGTTCCGAGTTCTCGGCAATGCATCAATACATCCCAATTCCCTGGGTACAGCTTGGTTCTTGTGGTGCATTTCCACTGCCACCAAGATGGATACTTTGCTCAAAGGCTAAATTGGTTCTCCTCCTGGGATGTAAACCTCAATTGCTGGGTAAACAGTTTAATGATCTAGCTGCTCTGCTGCAAGGACTCCTTATGATCCAGGCTCTTGAGAAAAGCTGTACTGTGAGAGTGTGTCCAGCAGAAAGAAATTATACGAACTGATAACTGATAACATTTGAAACAATATAAATGTTACAACAATATAAATGGGCAGATTATAAATCATATCAGATAAACATTTCTGTAAGCAATTATGATACAGCTACGATATCCCAGGAGAGACACTACTTTTATACTTGATGAAGGTCTCATTCAGTTTTTTGATTCCAAATACCTTGTAACTTTGTCTATTGTGTGTAAGAATAGATACATTTATATTCTGTATATGTTGCTTTAAAAGAACAGTGATTTAAATGTAACAATTATGTAACAATGGCTGATACAGTGTCATGAGTGATGTAATCGCAGCACTGGGCGCCCACCTGTCGCTGAAGCTGCGGCTGCATCATTGGGTACTGCTGTCCATTGTGGCGGGGGGGCTGGCCAGGCTGCATGCGGCCCTGACCAGGGCCTATGCGTAGGGAATGCGAGGGAAACATGTGCGACGAGCCATTTACACCCCCCCTCTGCAGTGACGGCATGCTGATGAGGCGGGGGGGCTGCAAGAGGTGAGAACGCAGTGCATCAGAGACACATTTAGTCATCTCAGGAGGAACGGACAGGAAATGCACAATATTACAGCAGAAGAAGCAACAGCAGTGCAGTAACTGGAGTATAGGGAGAGCATATATACCTGCTGCTGGACCATTTGGGGGCCACCCTGCCTGGGGTGCTGTACCATCTGGGATGCAATGCGCATCTGCTGCTGGATCTGCTGCTGCTGCTGCTGCTGATGCTGGTGTTGATGCTGCTGCTGCTGCTTTTGCGCATAAGCAGCCTGCTGCATGTGCTGCAGCCGCAGCTGGGCCAGGTTGATCTGCCCTGGGTGCTTGCCACCGTGCCCATGACCTGGGGAGACCTGTCCTACGATCACATTGGGCGGGTGCACTGAGGGAGGCATCTTCTCAATCACTAGGTTACCTGAGGGCAGAGGGGGACGAAACAACAAACAAACAAACATTACCTTGCATGCCAGCGTCATTAAAGATGCTGAGAAGATCCACATGGGAATTTTTGCTAAGTGTCATTCCCTGTTTGTGTCATCCTCACTGAACCCTTGTATTTTTGCAAGTTCATGGTGAGGCCACAATTGATGGATATTCATATTTATACGCATACAAGTAGGTCTGAGCTCCACCATGTACGCGCATGTGTACAAGTACATGTCAGGGTATCATACAAACATCACCAAATGTGGAAACTTCCAGAAAGTACAAACCTAGACAAAGATTTTGTTTCAACCAACCAGCTTAGTACCCTGTGACTCTATACCCGTTTGATTGAAAGAAAATCTTGGTCTGAATTTGTGCTTTCTGAACCTGAGCTTTCCACCTCTGCAAATCATTCACCAAAGCTATTCATTAAATTTAGAACACATGAATTCGCACACTAAAAGCACCAAAAAATTCTCTGCAAGAAACTATTCTCCTCAGTTTCTACTGCTGTACTGTTGAGAGTATTTTAACCTACTGCTGTACTGTTGAGAGTATTTTAACCTACTACTGTACTGTATGGCATTCTAGGCGCATAGATGCCGATCAGAGAAATCTAACGGGTAGTAAAACGGCAACATCACTGGTGCGAAACTCCCAAACCTGGAATAAATCAAAGCCAGTTGCTGCCACAAGAAGCCCCTCACCATCCCCAAAGACCCACCCATCCCCAAATACAGCCCATTCATACGTCTACCATCAGGCAAACCCCACAGGTCCATCCATGGCCACTCAACAACAACAGCTTTTACCCCACAGTTCTTGCCAAATTGTACTGGCTTCACCCCCACGCCCTACACCTTTGTAAATCTCCCCCCACACCAATGTGCAATGCAATCCAGGGATACAGTTATGATTCATTCCGCTTTTGCACAGTCACCATCTTGCACTGATACACAGATACTCTACATTTTTCTGGTCTCATATTTGTTATACATCAGGAGCCAACATCTGTCATTTTGTTAACCAATGCTGTAAATTTTCCTCTGCATCTCGAACTGGAGACATTAAATGGAATTACAACTACTCATTTAACCTGTGATAGTAGTGGCAAAAACTTTCAGCTCACTGTCATGATAGTCAGAGCTCTTCTTTAGAAATAAAATAGGACGCTATGCTATTACAAGTAAGGCTAAACGACTGGACTGAGCGATGACTGATAGCAGCCAAGTATCTTGTAAAGCAAACTACGCCTGTATTTCTGAAATCCAATTATGTATAAATTATTACAATTTTCACACACGTTTGAAAAAGGGATTGATGCTGTGCTCTACCAGCTACTTCAACAAGTACAGTCATGTGAAAAAATTAGGACACCCCATTAAATATTTAGTACTTTAAGAAATATCAACATATCAGTATTAAATCATCTTTCAAATTATATGTGTAGTTAAAGGTGATAAAATTGCATCATCTATGCAGAAACAAGAAACAAATTAACTTATTTATGAAAATAAATTAACTAAGATGGTATTTTCCATTGAAAGTAGTCTCCAAAAATCCTAAAATGTCATCATGGATCATACAGGAAGTTCTTGCCACAGTCCATGTCAAAGTACATGCATCTACCATCAGAAAGAGACGCACATGTTTGATCTACATGGGAGCCGTGCAAGGAGGAAACCCTTGCTGTCAAAAAACATCTGGGCAACACTGAAGTTTGCCAGAGACCCACCTAGACAAAGACCGGATCTTCTGGAACTACGCGCTTTGGACAGATGAATCTGAAATTGAATTATTTGAGCGCAGTAACAGAGGACATATTTGGTGTAAACCAAAGACAGCTCTGAGCAAAAGAACCTCATACCATTTAGCATGGGGGTGGAAATGGTTTGGGGCTCCTTTGCTGCAGCAGAACCTGGCCAGCTCACCATCATAGAACCCACTATGAATTCATCATATCAGAGGGTGCTTGAGGACAATGTGAAAACATCTATCCAGAAGGTGAAGCTGAAGTGAGGGTGGACCATGAAAATGACAATGACCAAAAACTTTCCAGTAAATCTACCAGGGAATGGCTTACAAGACAGAAATGGAGAGTTCTGGAATAGCCAAGTCAAAGTTGGAGCTGAATCCTATTGAGATACTGTGGGGTGATTTTAAGCGGAAGTGCATGTAAGACATCCTTCAATCACATGGCTTAAGGCAGGGGTGCCCAAACAGTCGACTGCGATCGACCAATCGATCGCAGAGTAATTCTCAATGAATCGAGCAGTGTGCAACTAATCGTGTACTGTAAACATTTAGCATGCAAGCATGTCAGAAGCCAAAAGGTAAAAAAAAACGTATCATTTTCATTCAGAGTAGGAAGAGGGTTATTTTTTTGTTTACTCAAATTTGAAGTCCATATGACTTGTATGCAATGCGAGCATGGCTTTACTGAAGAAGGACGATTTGAGGCGGCATTTCAAAATGATGCACAAAAGTTACAAGACCGAGATCCCTCTTAAAACAGCCATACGCAGCCAAAAAGTGCGAGAACTTGAAAAGTCAGTTAACCGCACAGCAGTTAATGTTTACTGAGCTGCATCTTCGCAGTGCCAGCGGTCCCACTAAGGTAGAGAAATACATTTATTTACACTTCAGTTTGGAGAATTACCTGGATTTGTCTGGATTTGCTGATGTTAACTATGTATAAAGGCAATAGCTAGAGTAATAATAGAGTAGAGTAATAGCTATGGCTCCCTATTTGAACTGGTAGATCTCGGCACACTGGCCACTTGAAAAGTAGATCTTGAGTAAAAAAAAGGTTGGGCACCCCTGGCTTAAGGAATTCTGCATTGGAGAGTGGGGGAAAACTTCCTGCCAGTCGATGCCAGAGGTTGACAGGTGGTTATAGGAAACGTCTCATTGAGGTTATTTCAGCCAACGGGGGTAATACTAGCTATTAGGGCACAGGGTCTCCTACCTTTTTCCTCAATAAATTGGTATCTTAGTTAATTTCCTTTGATAAGTGAATTTGTTTCTTGTTTTTGCATAGGTGATGCATTTACATCACCTTTATCTACAGATATAATTTGAAAAAAGATTTAAATATTGATATTTTGATATTTATTTATTAAGAATTAAATATTTAATGGGGTGTCCTAATTATTTAACATGACTGAAGCTGTTAATTTCTTATTGCACTGATGCACAGCAGAGATCTGAGTGTGTGTGTAGCTACTGTTTGGAAGTTTGGAAGAAACCAATACCACGGGGAAGGGGGGTGCAACTTTACCACTGTGTTGCATCACCTCTTCTTTTAACAACACTCTGTAAACGTTTGGGAACTGAGGTTGCTGGAGTTTTGAAAGTGAAATGTCCCATTCTTGCCTGATACAGGATTTCAACTGCTCAACAGTTTGTGGTCTTTTGTTGTATTTTTCGCTTCATGACGCACCAAATGTTTTCGATGGGTGACAGGTCTGGACTGCAGGCAGGCCAGTGTAGCACCTGGACTTTTCTACTATGGAGTCATGCTGTTGTAACATACGCAGAATGCAGTTTGACATCATCTTGCTGAAATGTACAAGATTCTTTGAAAAAGACGTCGTCTGGATGGCAGCACATATTGCTCGAAAACCTGTATATATCATTCAGCATTCCCAGTTATGCAAGTTACCCAAGCCATGGGCACTAATGCACCCCCAGATCATGACAGATGCTGGCTCCAACATTTGTTTTTGGCCTTTTCCCCTTGTGTACAGAGATATTTCCAGATTCTGTGAATCTTTTGATGATATTATGTACCATAGATGAAATTCCCAAACTCTGCAATATTACGCTGAGGAATATTATGATGCTTCAACCCGCAACTCCTATTTCCACAAGCAAAGTTCTCATACAGCATACAATACTGAATGGTCGGAGAGCTAGTCATAAGTTCCCGTGGTCATTAAACAGGTAGGTTAAGTGAGGAGTATCTGTACTTTGATTTAGTTAGACACTCTTGATGAAAATGTATTTTAGTTTTAGTTTAATTTTAGGTCGAATAAAATTACAGGAGAATTAGTCGACAATCTACTTTCTGGTGTGTCAATGTGTCTGTTGCTAAACTGGGACTTGAATACCAGTATTTCACTGGCTTCAGTGTTTTTTTTCATTGTATATAATATAGAACACAGTACATAAGCAGATAGATTCCTAATGCCATCTGTCTATTGTTTTCAGCATACTGATCAGTAAATAACCAGCACTTTTGTCTGTAGCACCAGAAAACATCTAGCTGATACATTGCCAAACGCAGAAATGACCTACAGAAGGAAAGGTTTCACATGCTACATGATTTATGGCAAACCCAGGAGAAATTTGGCTCAGCACAGGGCTTCATGTTAGCAGTCGATTCTTACAGGGAGGTAGGAGAATTTTCATTCCAATATTCAGCTGAATTTCTTTCTCGAATGTCCGATCTTTGCACAACATTACCATTACTAACGTTTTTAAAATGTTGTAGACTTCGGAGATTTTTGGGCAATCTGGAACAGCAATAAGAAGGCCAATTTGACTCATACCCACCATCTTTGATTACTAACTACTTTTATGTTATTCGCACTGTGTGTGCTATTTTTGTATCTTGTCTGTTTGGCACCATATTCATCTGTGCACTATGTTCTTGTTGCTGCTGCATGCACCAGAATTTCCCCCTTGCATCAATAAAGTTCATTTTAATCTTAATACATCTTACCTGTGCTTTATGAGTAGGTTACTTGTGAGAAGTTCTGCACTGGTGCCACACCATGGTCAAAATATGAACTGCACATGAATTGTCCAGTGCTACAGTAGGCAGTTATTTACCACATAGGTATCAGTTACTTCAGAATGCTGGTGTTTCTTCTCAAATCTTTTTCCATTTGAATATTGCTAATATCTCAAATATTTGTTACAGCATTAATTAGGAGGATTTAAAAGTGTCACTCAACAGCATTTTTGCAGAAAATGTTGAACATATAACATTAGGGGAAAAAACACTGAAGCTGACAGGATACTGGTTTTCAAGTCTCAGTACTGCAACTGAGGAACGTGCAATGAGGAAATGTGACACCTTGTTAAAATCTGAATTAGTTATTGTTCATTTCCAACACACACACACACACACACACACACACACACACACACACACACACACAGTTTTTAAATTTTGTGGGGACTCTCCATTTATTTCTATGGGCAAAACCCTAATCCCAACTATGACAACCTTAACCATCTTGCACTGATACACAGATTAACCATAAGTAGCCTTAACCCTAAGTAACCAGACAAGATTCAAGACTTTTAGCATTTTTTTGTTTTTTTGAAAGATTTTTCTAAAATTTTCTCAGGTGGGAACCAGAAAAATGTCCCTAACAAAGTAAAAATAATGAGTTTTTTGCACTTTGGTCCCCATAATATTATATATACCCAGTACATAACCACACACACACTTAGAGCCTAGAGACCAGGAAGTTCCCTCACCTAAGTTGACCACATTTTTGGCCCAGAATGTAGGATCACAGAAGAAGCGCACAGCGCCGTTGGCCGGAGGGACTGGGTCCAGTCGAGCCTTCAGGATGTATCGTAGCTGGTAGGTAATCTGCAGAGAAAACAATCCTTAGAGGACACAAGTCTTTGGTATAGGGTTAATCACGATTTGGATTATTATACCTTCAGGTTTTATTATATGTATGGGATAAGTGAGTGGACATCAGTGGGGGTGGTTGAGTGACAGTGTACACAGTCCCTACCAGACGCTTGCTGTAGAGCAGGGCAGTGCTACTGCCATTGCTGATGGCCCAGTGGGTGAAACTGAGAACGTGTGAGATTTGCTGGGCCAGGACGTTGATGTCCCTCTGCTGACTCAGCAGCTTCATGCTCCGCTCTTTTGTCACGTTCTGCAGGATGCAAGAGCAAGAGTCTAATTTCCATCAGGAGAAATGCAATCATACCCAAGAAATGCCGACAAATGCATGTTCGGGGTAATCTCAGCACCACACACATGCGACGTGGAACTCTGCTGGAGACACCTGTTCCCCTCAGTTACTGTAGTCTTACCTCCAGCTGCTGCAGTAGAGATTTGCCCTTCTTGTTGATCTCATTGATGAGTGTAAAAACTGCTATTTTGATTTCATGCTCCACCTTCTTGTGAGTTTCATTCACCTCTTTTATCCTAATTTGGGCAGAACAAAAACAGAAGATGAGACACCGGATCCTATTTGTAGCAGAGCACTGAGCTCTCTGGCGTGTCACGCGTCGTTCCTCTCGCATCCCATACCTGCTCTGCACCTGAGAGGCAGAGTACTGCACGTAGGTCTTCTTCTCCTGCAGCTTTGCCATAAAGGTCTCAATTATTCCTTTCTGGTTCTGAAAGGCCTCCTCCAGGAATTGATACCTGACCAATAAAGCACAGGACTCAGCAACATGCCTGGGAGAGCAATGTACTGCCACAGGCTCAGCTATGAGTAAATGTGATGCTGGATTGCAAGTAGGGGTGTGCAATTTGACGTTGTTAGATTAAAATATCTCCATGATCTGCCGATACGAAGAAATCGTTAGTATAGTACAACAGCGCACATCCCATTGGTGGCAGTTCTACAGCTTATACACACATCTAAAGTTGTTTTGTCAGCCAAATCTGTTTCGACACACCAATAAACCAGTAACAGCAGTAAGTAGTGCCTTGGATTTCTTCCTCTCTCCCTTTCGCGCCCTCGTCCCAACATGCAACGCATTCCCTTTTTGGCAATGTAGGGGCCTGGACGACACGAAGGCATTGGTCCTAAATATCTTAAAAACGAACATGAAAAAGAATCATAAGAAGATCACGGATCGGGATCCTGCCTGAAAAAAATCGTGATATGTTTTTGCCATATCGCCCTCACAGATTTACAAGAATGAGGTACCAGGGAGATAATTGGCAGCAACAGTGCGATAAAGGCCAAAACAGCAGCACGATAAAAACAAGACAGAAGTAAACAAGCAAATAATACAATTTTAGTAGCTGCAGGGCTCTTGAAAATGGTGTGGCAATCCATCATTACACATAATTTATAAAGAATGCCACATGAAACAGGAATTAATGTAACCTAGTTTGCGTGGTTTGGACAACTTCTTGCATACAGCACAACAGGCCTCAAGGTCGTTTTCAGTTAAATTTTGCAACCATATCTGGAAATAATGGTTTTCAAACTATTATGGACACAAGCAGCATTTCTGCGTTCCTCCCATTACAGCGTAGGCGGGGGCTGGCGCAAAGCCTCACACTGCAGTCAAGTTAGCTACATATTTCAAATGCGGTTTTCCTGATGTATTCTCAATAAAAGCCACCTGGCTTGCTTTTAATCACACAGATGTTATGCCCAGCATACAGGTATAGTTGCACACCAATCGTTGTGTTTTAAGTCCTTTTATTGTGTGCATTAAAACCTTCTTAATATCGACGAAAAGATGTGATCTACAGAAGAGCTCCTACCCAGCACCACTCAACAACTCAACCTCATGAGCTGGGGTTTCCAGAGGAGGGGTCAGCACTACTAGATGGTCCATACATCCTCCAACTGGTCGGGGGGGGGGGCGACCTGCAGCCTATCCAGGAGCAGATACAAGGGGAGACCAGGGGTGGCCATGCCAACCCCTAGAAAATATGTGGTCACCCCAGTTTCCACCCGTCACCAAAGAATAAAGCCTAATTATGATGCATTTAACTCTGTAAACTGGACCTGACCAACCTGTTTATCTTGGTGCGTCTCCATCCAGTCTGATCGTGAGATGATTAATGCATAATACTTGCTATCAACAAACTATTACCTCACTGCCATCCCATTAAAATTATTGGGACTAGTCTGAACACCTCATTGCACAAGGGCAGGCTACACCTCAGCCAATCCCAGGCAGCTAAGGGCACGGTACTGTGGCACACACTGTTAGGCACAGTGTCCAGTTTAGACACACCATTAGCCTAATTGCATGTCCGTGGACTGCAGGTGGAACCAGAAATTAAATTAAACATCTGCTTTAGCATTTGTAAACAAATGCACTTTTGTCGTGGATGCATTTGACTCACTAATTTACATTTATATGGATGTGTCGTCCAAAAGCTAAACAGTCACATCAGCATGGTCGTTCACAATATGCTGATGGATTTTCACTTTAAATATCAACAAGACTGCATTGGGAGGACAATCCATGGAAAAACAGTACAAATATATAAGAGGTAGATGCAGAAAGCAAAAATCTAGATTAAGATTTTGTCTCAACCAGAGACAAAATCTGTACTCTGACACTGAACTGGCTGGCTAAAGCAAAATCTTGGTCTGGATTTTTACCTTCTGGACCTGAATGATCCACCTCTCAATATAAGAAAATCCTAGGTTGTAATAAAAGCAGTACAGCTGTGACAGGACAGCAGCTTGAATCTTACAAGACTTGGTGGAAGAGTGGGATCTCAGGCAAAAATCCCTTAAATCATTAAGGGCTTCAGTGAAGGAAGCCAAGTAGTCAGATAAATATCTGATTAACAGCCCACTATTATTATAGGAGCCCTTCAGCAGCAGATGGCACGGGCACAGATGGCACGGGCACCCAGGTCTCACCTGTGCTCCTTGTGCTCCAGCAGCTGGCAGTCCCTGCAGGTGAGTGTGTCGCACGTTTCACAGAAGAGCTTCAGTGCCTCTTGCTTGTGGACGGGGCAGAACACAGGCCGCTGGCCTGAGGCCCCCACCGATTCTGTAGGGCAGAGTGAGGGATTCACAAAGCCGCCGTGTAGCCAAAGCGAGAAACTGCGCCGACGCAGAGAGGCGACCGTCGGAAACGGCAGCGTTTTATTCCCCAGGCAGACCCATCACTCACTTCTGCCATCTAAATACATAGTGTGAAAACACTCACCACCCTGTACAGTTTCTAGAGGTCCTTCATGGATCAACTGGAAGTGTGAAAGCTAATAAATGTGTTTTTACCTGAATGCTCAGAGTCCTAGTTGTGACACGCAGATCTGAAAGTATATTTATTCATTTATTGCAAATTCCACTTAAGACAATTCACAGAATCTCCCCCCATGAACTAAGCTGTTACTTGGGTTTCCTTCCGAATATTTTAATGTCTATGTTTGAAAATGCCGTTTATTTTACTTCAATTTTGATGCTCCTTCTACCATTTCACAATATACCCAGTGTTATGCGCTGTTAGCTATCAGTTATCCCAGATCAGTTCTCCATTTGACAAAGTCATTCCATCTTCGGTCTCCGGTCCGGAATTCCAGTCCAGGTCCCACCCGCAGCTCCCCTTCACCACCCAGAAGTGAATATAAGCAGCCCTCAGTCAGACACCTGACCAGCTTTTGCTCATTTTCGCTTGTGATTATATGCCAACTGTATTTACCGGCTCTCGAATTTGACTTCTGATTGTGCTAGAGATTACACTTGGCCCAGTTGGGTCTCTGGTGGCGAACTGGTCCTAGGTGAGCGGTTACACAAAGTACAATGCACAACCCCCCCATAATTATAAAGAACAAAGATCACATAACCTTGTCCAGATTATGGAAACCAGAGCCCCACCCTGAAGCCAGGCCTGGGGTGAAGCTCACAGGCGAGTGCCTGGTGGTCAGGCCTCTCTACCCACTGGGCCTGGGCAGGCACAGCCTGAAGGAGTTACAGGGCTCCACCCTGCAGTGGACCCACAACCTGCAGAGGGGCCATGGGGGTCAGGCGTGCTGCGGACTGGACGGCATTGGAGGACAGGGGCCTTGACAGATCAATCCGAGGTTACTGAAACTGGGGCTCCATTCACTGGGGCAGATTCCTGCACTTCAGAGCAGCAGCCAGTGGCTCTTGGACATGCCAGGAATGTTTTATAGTCGTGATGATCAGAGTGTGGAGTCTAGTCTCAACACAAAGTGGTCAGCTGAATAACAAGCAGTGAAAATAGGGGGGATGAGTGTGAATGTATATTTTCACAGATTCAAAATCAGCTGATCCACTATTCTAACTGGTGCAGAGTCAATATATAATACGGGGGCACGTTGTTACAATGCAGTCAGCCTGCTACAACAACTAAAAGGTAAAGCACATACATAACATACACTTCACTAATCTAAAGGAGGATTTGGTTGCATACATAAAGGAAGACAAAGTGCAGATACAAACAAAAACGCAAACATTGTGTAGACAGTACCCACAGTACAACCAATTATACAAAATTAATAAATGCAGCAAAATCAATGGCTTTTCAGCATTGACGTGTTACGTGATCATACATGAAGCATCATTCATTAGTTAAAATAGATGAAAAAAGGTTTGGCATGATTAAGTTAAGTTTAAAGTGTCGTGTCAAATGCAGTCAAAAACAAAGCTGTGTTTTTGTTAGAATTGCAACAAAAACTGAAAAGGTCTGTGTGCCCTAAAGCCATTTAGCTCAAACCATTTGTGAAAATAAAGTGGGTGCCGCTTGTGAAGGTTTTACAAACTAGAGAAAAGAACACATAACACAAAATATAAAATATATTTTATATAAAAAATAGATAAGCAGAAAAATCAGACTAGAGAAGAGAGCACACTAAAGATAAAAATCAGAGATACAGCAAATTCTGCAAGCTGCAGTCCAGAGTGTTTAAAAAGGTCTCCCCCCTTTACAAAGTACAGCAAGGATGGGCAGCCAACAGCCTGCACGCGGCATCAAGCCCCCTCCACTGTGTACAAAAATATTAAATGTATGTTCTGTAAATTAACTATATAAAGACACAATGGATGAAATGAATATTAGCACATAATGATGTCTGACCACTAGGAGGCGCTGGAAACAGTTACCAGGAGAAACGTGAAATACTAAGGGTAAGCCCAATATCTGGCTGACATGAGTATCCAGCATGAATACTGTTTTCTTTCTGAAGCCGACTGCCATCCCATGATTACAAATGATTATCCATGTCTGTCTTCAGTGCTTCTTTACATTTTTCAGTTCTGCATTGTATTATGTGGGTTTTAAAATCTCTTAGACATAGGTAGACATAGGGTTGGGAGGTATTATGGTAACAAAATTAGATTCTGGCCGAGTCTACTTAGACCGCAGGTGTACTTTGTGAACTTCATGTTGCACTTACTCTTTCTCCCTTGTGTGCATTTTACATTATATGTTACATTTAGAACATAAGAACATAAGAAATTTACAAACGAGAGGAGGCCATTCGGCCCATCAAGCTCGTTTGGGCAGAACTTAACTAATAGCTCAGAGTTGTTAAAATCTTATCTAGCTCTGATTTAAAGGAACCC
>JAODJU010000038.1:3621774-3640374 GCA_026776725.1 Gnathonemus echidnorhynchus
CTTAGTACCACATCAGCCTCAGTTATACATATATTGGTCATAGACGACGCTGTATTCGTACTAATTGGTGGTAAGTTGCTTGTGTTCTCTACTGTGAACACCCGTGAAAAATAATCATTAAACTATATCAATTTTGGTGGTATGTTTCAAACACTATGTTGATTACTTAACATTCAGGCCTGTGTGTATCCAAGTATTTGACTTATTTTATGCTAACTTCAGAATGCTATATAGTTCAGCTCAAAATATATTATACAGTGATCCCCTGCTATATCGCGGTCCAGCTATCGCAGATTTTCCCCCGAAGCATCACATTCTGCGCATTGCGTACTTTGCTTGTGGTCCGATTGTGGTCCGAAGATACCCCTCCTAAACCACCTGAAGGCGAGCCTTCAGAAGAGCTGTAAATGCTCTGCTTTGCTGTGTAGTACGTACTCATCACCTACTTCATCGTGCACTGTACAGCTAATTCATCATCATCATTCAAGCTATGGAGTGTATCTTCACTGGTGATTAGCCATATTGAGCTTAAAATGTTTTTATTTTTACATATTCCATTACGTGTGTGTGTGTGTGTGTGTATATATATATATACACACACACACACACACACACACACACACTCACATTACATTTACATACATTACATACACATATTTTACTCGTATCCTTAGCCCAACATCCACATATCATGTGTTGTTTTTATAAATTTACATGTGTTTAAAGCATGTGGGAGGGGTATTTTAGGGCTTAAACTATAAAAAAATGTTTATTTATATGGTCTTTCTATATTGCGGATTTTCATCTATCGCTTTTAAAGCCTGTGGGAGGGGTATTTTAGGGCTTAAACTATAAAAAAAATGTTTATTTATATGGTCTTTTTATATCGTTTTCACGTATCGCTGATGGGTCTGAAACGTAACTTCTGCGATAGGCGGGGGAATCACTGTATTACAAAATAAACGCAATTAAAAATGCTTGCAGTACAGTTTTATATTGCTTTGTGCTGGGCCAATATCGGAGTCGCTAATCGCTCAACAAATCTGACTGGCCCCAGCATAGCTGCTAAATTTTATGGCCTGACTAAAGTCATAATCACAGGTGTACAGAAATCCCCAGGTTTATGAATGCTCGCCTTACACTACTTTGCTTTTAATAAAGGCACCTGTTACTGCTAACCAAAAGAAATCTGAGGAGCATTTTCAGTTTTACAAAAAAAGGATAAAAGTGAAAATAGCATTTAGCGTTGGTTAATCAGGAAGCCAATTAAAGATACAGTCATGAGTTGCATAATGATGTTTTGATCAACAATGGATCACGTATACAACAGTGTTCCCATAAGATTATAATGGAACTGAAAAATTCCACCTAGCGATGTCGTAGCCGTCGTAATGTCATAGCGCAACGCAATACAGACACGTTTTTGCTCATGCTGGTGTAACAAACTTACTGTGTTGCCAGTCATATAGAAGTAGAGCACAAACAAGTACATAATACCTGAAAATGATAACTATGTTAGTTTATGTATTATATTATACTTTTTATTGATATTTTGGCTGTACCATATAGCTTAGGTGTGTAGTGGACTGTACCATCCAAGTTTGGCGAAATCGCCAAATGATGCATTTCTTACGAAGAATCTGTAGTTAAGTGACACATGACTGCATTGATTCTGGTAAGTGAAACTACACTGTACGTACATTATTTCGATTTTAGATATGCATCACATCATACCTACTTTTCCAATATATTAGTATTATTTTAGGGTTTATGTGATATTTGGTATGTTGTACACTTCAGGTCTGGGAATGCTCAAATGGTTTTTCCCATACATATTAATGGCATCTGATTGCATCTTCGTTTCTGCGGCATGCTGGCTTAGGAAAGGTTTCACAGGAACGCTCTACCCCACAGTGCTCTCAATGGAAAGGAAAAAAAAGTGCATCATGTGGGGGGAAAATATCATGTGAATAACTACATGACAGGAGACAGCTAGAGCTCGTCAGTGTAATCTAATCAGTCACTACATCAAAATCTCTCAGTGCACCATTTCAGGTATATTACATTAGTGATGTATTCTTGCAGGATGGAGCTCATCATACTTTTGGTGAAAAACATGCTGTTACTACAGTCACATAGTGGCTCCAATATCCAGGTTCACAACAGTCCTAATAGTGTCTCCTCACAAGGCTGACAAGGGCTGCGAGCCTGCTGAAGGCCACTTACCTGAGGAGACCTCCTCCTTCTTGCGGATTTTGTGGTCCTTGGTGAACTTTACCCTCTGGTGAGCCTCAATGCAGGTCTTGCACAGCCACTCTCCACATTCCACACAGAAGCCCACAGCACTAGCGTTGTCCTCACAGCTGGTGCAGACCTGTACACACAAGTAAACATACAGGGAAGAGACGGAAGAAGAGAGACACGGACCAGTAATGATGGCTGACAGCCCTCGATGAAGTCTGAAGAGACATAATAATGAGCACAGAGAATTCTACAAGGTAGCTTTTCACTTTCCATTCCAGAGTCACTGATGCGTTCGAGAAACAACCAACAGGAAGTCTTTAGAAAAACAAAAGCCTGCTCACCTGGGCAGAATTCTCATCGGAGCCACAAGAACCCTCTGATGTGTCCTTTACAAAGTAGTTGTCCACCAGATCGTTCTGTTTGTAGTCTTGGTGACACACAGTGCAGCGCATGACATTCACTGTTGGGAAGTGGAAAAGAGAGTAAGGCCGACTGGATGGGTGGGAAAACGAACACTGAGGCCTGCCTGCATGGCCTCTATGACAGCTACAGCCTGAAATAACAGGGTTACTTCCAATACTCGCATTGCTCCTTTGAAGATCTAGGCACCCTCCACATGAAACTGGCCATGCTCAAGCAGGTGGAGGCGTTTCTATCTGAGTTACTATTGGCTTAAGTGTGAAAAACTCAATATATGGATGTGAATGCCTATGGCCCTGTTCATACCTGGTATTAACTTGCATCCTGGCTGATCTGATCACAAGTGGACAGCTCTAAATACAGGTGTGAATGCACCCAAAACATGTTGAGGGTGCATTAAGATCGGATCACTCAGACTATATTCGGAGGTGGTCTGGGCCGCATCGAAGGACCGCCTACTCAGCTGACGTACTCGTGGGCGGAACTACGTACATATGTACTCATTAAACGCGCAAGCGGTATTTAACATGAATTATGTCAGATCGTCTGTCAGTGCAGAATGGGCCACTGTGTACTAAAGTACATTGTGAACTGCAACTTTTTTTCTACAACACCAAAAAATGTTTGAATCTGCTAGGAAGTTGGTTTAATATTGGACTGTCGCAACACATTGGCATAGAAACCTTGTCAAAGTGCGCATTATTAAAGTTCCGTGCAAATTCAGGAAAAATAAATAGTGTAAGAAGTGATTTATGAAATATGTTTTGGAATTTGTGCAATTTAATGCAATCTTTGATGAATCTTCCTTATTTATGGAAAGCTGCTCCACGCTTCATTAATATCAGTGAAATGTGCCAGTAAAAATTGCATGAACATAAAATTAAATTTATTTATTTATAGATATTACTATTTATTTCCTTTGGAGTATTATGGCATTCCATACAAACATTTTAGGAGATTTAGTTACCCCAAAATGCGCTGATAGCTTTTGATTTCTTTTCCCTCTTTTAGCGTTCAGCAGATTCTGCATACAGAAGTGATTTACATGCTTATTTAAATAAATTGTGAGAAAGTGAGATCCGATTACATACGTAAACGCATGTTAATGCCAGGTGTGAATGGATGCATTTGGCATCTGTCCACCTGTGATTGGATCAACCAGGAAGCATGTTAATACCAGGTGTGAACATGGCCTATGTCACTTGGCCTTCATGTTCATATCTTAGCTTTGTAGCCCTGGTATGGGGACTTGAAAATGCAAACAAAAATTTATCCCCCACCCAAACACACAAATTGATTCTCACTTATCTCAATGAGAAGTCCTTGACAGCTAATCGGTTTATCAGCTCCTCAAACATACAGTCCCTCAGATCACTGGCTGCTGCAGAGACCAGCACAGTCTGGTCTGAACCGGCTTATGCCAGCTCCTGCTGCTTGTATCCAGTTTGCCTGCAGGTCGACTGCAGCAGAATGTGGGAGCGGCTCTGTGTGCAGCTGTAGGGGGAGGTGCGCTGTGTGGTTTGGCTCACATGCAGTGCCACTGCAGTGGGAGTGTCACTGCACAAGACTCTTTCAACACACGCTACAGTTGCACTACAGGTCAAAACAATGATTCACAGGATACACTTAAAACAATGCAATTTGACATCCAGCTGATTTTTTATTCACAAAGGTACATCTACAAATACAGTTTTGCTGTGAAATCCAGCAGCATACCTTTCAGTTCTGAAACACATTGCATTTATCTACATGCACCTCCGTAACAAAACATATACTTAAAGCAAGGATATGGAAAGTTTTTAAAAATAGACTAAAAGACCAGACTGTCAAATTTAAAACCAAGATTACCAGGATTATAAATCCATTTTAACATGTGAAAACACATACTGAATAACTTCCCAATTCAGTCAAGATATCTTACAGCAAAATATCAAGTAAAAAGGTTTTACATCAAACCAAGCAGAGTGAAAATCTGGCAAAAAGGGACGGACATTTCAAACACCCCTGAGCCAAAATATCACCTACAGCACAGTCGGTATTGCTACAAATTAAGAGGCATTCCCCCCCCACACACACGTTTTTCACCGAGCAATAAGAGCATCCTATTCTGGCCTGAAGTTGAAAATAATTCCTAAAAGGTTGCTGGTACCGTCACTAAAACCAAACGCCACAACACAAATACTCCATGGCTTTCAGGAGAGGATCAAGCAGAAGGTTAATATAATTAGTAGTTTACAAAGCTCTCATCTACTTTTATCATTTCATCAGGTGCAAAATGATCTCACCTCCACTCAGGACATGTGGAGTTTATACGTTCTCCCTGTCACTTACGCTGGAATCCCCTCCTGGGTCTACCTCAGCCTTTTAATTCCAGCTTGATATTTCATTTCCTTTCAAATCTGCCATTGCCGCAGACAATTTTATATTTGTGAAATGCTTCCACTTGAACCCTATCGGTTGGAAACCAAATATCAAGTTTCATACACTCCAATTGTTCCTGTTTGAGTCAAAAACTTGGTACAACAATAAAGCAAAATATAAAAACACAAATACAAACTATGCCAAAGGGCTAAACCAATGTGCTGCTCGGTAAACTCTATATTGAATATGTAGTTTGTGAAGAATCAGGTCAACCTTCCATGCATATTATAATCCATATTATAATTTACTTAAATATAACTGAGCATGCATTACAATAATGGCGGGAAATGTAAAATTTTGACAAAAGTGGCACCTGACAATTCTGTATGCGATTCTGTATGCTTTTTGGCCAAACACCAGCACCTGTGGTCCATTAAATGCATGTTTGAAGATGGGTGTATCTGATTTTGATTCTTGCAGAGACATTTTTTTAGGGGGGGGGGGGCTTCAATAAAGGGCACCACCTTACTGAGCCAACTAACTTGAATAAGCACATTAACAAATGTCAGAATTGCCCTAGAGGAACAAAAGAATTAAATTCAAATCACATAGTTCTTGCTGAATACAAAGAATAGCAAGGTTTATGGAATATCCTAGGACCACATACCCCACATATGTAAACATACACTAAACAACAATGCTCTCCCAGCAAGACAAAAAGCTAAAACAAATGTAATGCAACCAAGAGGCAATCAGATAAGCTTTATCAAATGGCATATTTAGGATAGAAGACTGGTGAGTCTTTCATAATAAACCTGAAAAGAAAATGTCACTAGGTGTGGTTATTCAGAATTTTAATTTTCTTTAGGCTTTCAACTTGGTCTCTATTTATACTCATGTGTCTTTCGCATGCATGCACATATGCATGGTTGCGTTTTTACTCTCTACATAACACACAGAGTTCCACTGATAGTTAGCCAAAAGGTCACACCATGTTCCAGGAGAGAAAGCATAGTATAAGGAAAGCTGTGGTTAATTTTAATGTTCTCATTTGTAATCTTAAACTCAAAATCCAGATTTCTTCTAGTAACATGAAGCAAAAGTGTGTTAACAGATTAGCTAAATGCACTTTATAAATAAATGCAGAACTTGCACATAAAGCTTTAAAAGACTGATTCAACCAAACAATGTTTTGCACACAGGAGGCAAAGTATATATAATGCCTTTCTGTATTTTCGCAGGCAATGAATTCTAAGTACAACTCATTAAATTAAAGCAATATCCAAGTGATTCTAATATCCTTTTGGTTAATGGAAGGGTTAAAATCATAAGTAATTTATTTTCAGACTCATATTTCATATGACAAGCACACAGGAGGCAGAGTGCTTGAGGCAAACTCCTGGTTATGCGTATTTACTCACCATAAGGTTTAGAACTTGCAGCTAACCTTTACATTTCTATCCCTCCTCTGTTCTTTTATATTAAAATATTCATGTTAACACTAAGGATGAAACGATTAGCAGTTTCACAGTAAACCACACAAAAGATCCTGATGGTTAGTATTTTTCATATTTGAATTAATATTAAAACTGTGGAAGAATTATTATTAAATCCATGGTTACTGTGCTTTGAAAAACTGAAGTTAAATATTGTCCAGCATCAGTCAAAGTTAGCAACAGTCTCCCAGACACGGTCTCCTAGGTGCAGGCTCACAGCATGCAATATGGGTTTGTGTAATGTCAGTGAAAACAGAGCAGTAAGCAGTGACAGAGCTACTAGCTACTAACATTTTATTGGTGGCTTTCACTACTAAATTTGGTGAAATGTCAGTTTGTGTATCTGTACTGATAATCACGATAATTTTGTCACTATACTCGTGATATAAAATTTCGTGCCAGTTTCAGTAAATGAGATGTTTATATCCAGGCATTTCGATTAACAGGGTAAACAATCTGCTAGAGGTGCATAATCCCACTTTTTCAGTGCCGATACGATCCCGATACCTGAACAGAGGATATCAGCCAATATGAGTACCGATGTGACACATAGCTCTTTATTTAAACTAGTACATACAAATGTATGGCAAAAAGCTTTATTTAGGCTACTAAAAACATACCAGTTCATTTGTACATCTAGTTAAGGGCAACAGCGTCTCTTACTCTTCATCGCGATAGCAGCCCCTCATGTGTCACAAGCTGTAGTGAGCATGCAAAACAGCCCAAGCTAGCAACTCCTAAACCATCCATTGCTTTTTTCATATTACTTGTGTTGTCTAGCATAATTGCGTGCACTTTGTTGAGGGATTTTCCCCTAAACGCTACTTCCATCTCAAAACTTTGTTTTGATTACAATTCGCTGTGCTATAGTTATAAAATATTTCCTCTTATCTGATGTTCTTATGCTCTTCCTACTGCAAAGGGTATGCACATGACGTCACAGCAGGTGGATGTCACTGCACTCTCACCCAGAGTGACAAAAAACCCGAGTGGCACCATTAGCGTTCAGCTTAAATGCCACAAAAAACGATTCTAAAATGGGAATGAGCAGTTCTGCGATTGATTATACAAATCGATTTCACAAAAAATGGGAGGTCTCTTATTACAGACTGCCGAAAACTAAATAAGAGAATATTGCACGTGGATTGGTCACATATGACAGACACCCAATCGGTCCAATAGGTATGGATCAGCGCCGATACCAATCCCAAATATTGGATCAGAGCACCTCTACTATCTTCTTTTTGCAGTGGCATTGTTTAACTACGCTAAGAACAGAAAAATATAATGGCCATGCCCCTTAGGCAAAGCTATAGTGCTATGGTACAGGAAGAAATCCATGGATAATGATTTACATGAGTGTGCTGCTTTGTTTTATTCAGTAGGAATTTAAGAAATATTTCTTATATGCAAATTGTGTAATCTGTTGGCAAATTAAACATAATAAAGAAATCGAATCATAACAAGTCTAAAGACATCTAGTTCTTTTATGTTTGGCACTAGCCTTACTAGTGGGGGGGGACCAGAGACTATCATGGGAACAATGAGCGCAGACGGGAACCAACCCCGGGCGGCGCAGACGGGAACCAACCCCGGGCAGCGCAGATGGGAACCAACCCCGGGCAGCGCAGATGGGAACCAACCCCGGGCAGCGCAGATGGGAACCAACCCCGGGCAGTCGCCAACACACCACAGGCCAATTTAGACTCACCAATCAACCTATCCTGCACGCTTTTGGACCGTGGGAGGAAACCGGAGCCCCCGACGAAAACGGGGAGAGCATGCAAACCCCACACAGCAAGGACCCGGGACCGAAGCCAGGACCTTCTTGCTGTGATGCGGCAGCGCTAACCACTGCGACACCGTGCCGCACGGCAGCGCTAACCACTGCGACACCGTGCCGCACGGCAGCGCTAACCACTGCGACACCGTGCCACACGGCAGCGCTAACCACTGCGACACCGCGCCGCACGGCAGTGCATCCTCAACTTCAAATCCGCCCGTCATCTTGCGTTCGGTCAAAACCAAAAACTGACGTATGACGTTGACATAAATACGCAATGACATCTACCGTCGAACTGACGTCGTGGAATCAAATGGAATATTACACCAGTTTTTCTGTTAAAGTACCGTGAAGTACTCCTAAAGTAGCGATTCATTCTCCATATCAGCCGGTTTAAATCATCATACATCAATTTTTATCCGATTCGTGATTCATCGTCACATGCTTACTTAAAAGCAATGAACTAAACTGAAGACACAACTGCTTTGTCTATCTTTGCACTGCAACTCAGCATCATACGAAGTCCATAGAGGACATCCATCATTATCTTTTTCTGTCTTATGTTGAGATCACAGCTTATTTTTCTTGTGATCTCAACATATCATGATTTCTTTAGATCACAACCCTGCTGAAAATATAGCTAAAAACCAGTTTAGGCAGGTAGTTGGTTTTAGTTGGCCTAAGCTGGTCATGCCCCAGCTCTTGCTGCTCTTTGAAGTTGGGTGACCAGTTGGTCATGCTGGTGTGACCAGTTAAACCAGCTAGAATGACCATCATAAGAAAAAGCTGGTATGACCAGTTAAACCATCAAATGATCATGCAAAAATACACCTTAAACTTCCAGCTGGTCAAGCTAGTTTTTCTTTAGCAGGAAAAATAAAAAAAAATTCTCAGGAAAACAAAAGTTGTAATTAGACACGCAAACTCTCTGTTTGTCTATAAGAAGAGGGAATTTGTGCAGTTTTTTCATTGCATTCCCACTGAAAATCTAGCCCCCACCCCATATGCTACACATAAAGGCTCATTTATGCACAATGATAAATACATATATGAATATGGACAAAGCCTACTGTTCATACTTTGCGTTCATTTCATCCCTACTTGTGTACGTTTTCTGAAAGTTTATGGATACAGACAAAATGGAGCAGTACCATCGTGGGGGGGCAGTGTAGCCAGAAGTTCAAACAAAACATGGGTGTTTATCAAGATAATTGTGCCATATGCACCATGGCCATCGTCAGGTCCAGTCACAGTATTTCAGCCCCGATGCTAGTCTTTCGTCAAAAACAAAAAGTCTAGCCCCAGGTAAAACGGACTTAGTCCCTCATCTTTTCAATAGCTGGAAACTCCCCAGGTGTGCGCAATATATTATCATTAGCACACAAGAAATTATAATGTGTGCACTACATAATCAGGCTGTTGAGCACCCTAATTCAATCTTAGAATGATACAAAGACATTCTTGTTACACCACGATAAAGTGAAGTTTTCTGGCCATCTTTTAACTGATTTAAGTAATTTGGGAGGGCGTTTGAGCTCTCCAGCACTAGCTGTAACTAACTTACAATTAGCGTGATGTTTTCCATGTTGAACATCTACTTTTTATTATGAATTTAAGTTTCACCCATGTCAAGAAATGTATTAGTTTCATTGCGTCTTCCAAACTGAAAATACTGTAACTGCAAACAATGAATATGTGTACTGAGTTGCCGATGCGAGAAATGGTGCAGGAAAAGTCTCTAAACACGCTTACTCATTCATGATAACATCATGCCAAACTCGTGCATGTCAGTCCCTTAACAAAATCAGGCTGCATGCAACTGGGCAAATATATTACCGGCATCAAATTTGAACAACAATTTCAGTGAACCATGTTCAAGTTCATGCCTGGAAATGTTTTTAACTGTCAACTGTTAACTGATAATACTATCACCACCTTGAAGAATCGTGATTTGCAATAGAATTGATTTTCCACCCCACCCCTAGTAATAACTGTTCTACTAACTCTACAACAACATGAGACAGAGACATCTAGTGAAATGTACTTTGAGCAGCTGACTGTGGTGGACAATGCACACTTGTTATATTTCCATGCATTTTAATAATTCATTCAATTTCAAACAACTACAAAATATACTCAAAGTATTATTTAATTTATTGTTTGCTCTAGATAACATCTTGCGCACTTAAGATAAAAATGGTGATTTTGTGAGTTCCTTTGATTCTGAGGTAAAATCTTAAACGTCTATGTCAGCCAACAACAAGTCCATGAGTCCAACAGCCTATAATGTTGCCTCTTTCTTAATTAATATGTACATTATCACAACGTACTCCACCATCGCCATGTTTGTTATCAGAAACTTGACTGTCCTGCCCTTTAGTAGATGTGTTGCTTAACGTAAAGGAAGCACGGAAGTATGTGGACAGTGATGGCTATGTTATTTAGCTATGGCTATGATGCAATTAGTTATTACATGAAGGGAGCATCAATGAGCCTTTACATCACTAGCTGCCATGACAGCTCCGATGCACATGTGTTGCTGAACACCCACCCATTCACGTGGCCCTCACTTCTGTTTACTATATGTCTCACCAAGCCTACAAACGTGAGATTTTTCAGGCCATTTCCAATGGAAAATTCGATTGGATTTTAACTACCCTGCACCCGAATATCCAATCCAGCATTTTATGATGGCATCGTCCTGGTATCCTATCGTTGCCATCTCTACTTAGGGCTGCACATTGTTGATCCTAAAGATCTACCACCCTGCAGAGCTTAGCTTCAACATAACTGTTAAATGTAACAGTTAACGATACAGTTAAATTTAGTGCTAGTGAGTAGTTAACTACAATTAGCAACACTACTAAGTACTTTTTCAGTAGCTTATTAGTATTGCAGCTACTTTTAGAACGCTGTAGCTTTCCCAGTGACTATTTTTTTTTTTTTATAAATGGTGATGTAGAGTGGCAAAACACAACATTTAAAATAAATAAATAAATACTACAGGTCATTGTCGACTTACGACCAATGTGACTTATGACTAATCGATTTCACGACTGTTCCAAGAATGCAAATATGTGGCCACGGCTGCAGCGTGTCTAGCAGTGCAAGTGTATGACAGTGTCCGCCCCAACTCTCGGAAGTGCGAGCATCTCCGCGAGACGCCCATTCATTCATCTCATCCTCAGACTACTGTTCTCACTGCTCACAATACGGTACACATTCACATCAGTTTGTGTAACAACAATGAACCAAGAAAATGGTAATAAGAAGGGTAATGGGCCATCACACTGGCATAGTGCTCACCCGTCAAGAAAACACTGGGACAGTGAGCAATCCTCACAGCAGCAGAGTCACTGTCACCCCAAAAAAGCCATAAAACCCGTAATACAGTCATGTTTGTCTCACAAATTTTAGTGCTCATTGATTTAAGTATTGGTTTCGATAATCCCACACCGATAATAAAATAAAAGCCTCACTTTAACGTAAACACCAAAAGAACTGATCACTTTAATCGCTATTACAGTTGGGTATGGGCAGTCATATTACAGTATATTGAAAAGATATGAAGTGTGACACGTAATGTAGGCCAAGATATACATCTGAAAGGCTGGTTAGAATGGTCACAGACCACCTCCAGAGAGCTACAACAACATCTGGCTGCTGATGGAGTCATTGTACATCGTTCCACAGTCCAGCACACTTTGCACTGGGAACAGCTCGGGGGAAGGGTGATGTGCAAAAAGCCTTTTCAGAGCATCCACCACAAGACATCGCATGAGGCATGCAAAAGTGCAACTGGACAAGCCAGAAAATTTTTGGAAATAAATGACTGTGGTCAGATGAGACTAAGGTTCTGGTCACAACCAGAGGCGCTATGCGTGGAAAAAAAAAAACCGCACAGCATTTTGGGGGAAGAACTTGCCTCCTACTGTAAAATTTGGTGGAGGGTCCATCACGTTATGGGGCTGTGTGGCTAGCACAGGTACTGGAAACCTTGGTAAAGTTGAAGGCCGCATGAATTCCTCCCAGTATCAGCAGATTCTTGACAAGAATGTTCATGAGTCAGTCATGAATTTGAAGTTACGCCAGGGCTAGAAGTTTCCGCATGACAATGATCCAAAGCACCGTTCAAAATACCAAGCAATTCATGCAGACGCACAAGAACACTGTTCTAGATTGGCCATCCCAATCCCTAGACTTGAACATCACTGAAAAATGAAAATGTATGGATTGATTTGAATCAGGCTGTCCACACTCAGAAGCCATCAAACCTGACTGAACTGCAGGCATTTTGTATGGGCAAATGTGGCAAAATATCACCAGCCAAAATGCAGGGAGTGGCTATAGGATGCATCTACAGGCTGTTATTTCAGCAAGAGGAGGCTCTGCTAAATATTAATGGAATTATTCCTTTGGGGCACCCAAATTTATGCCCCTGCCTATTTTTGTTTCAATCCACATTAAGTTAGTTCTGTTGGTCCAATAAAAAATATTTCACTATTGAAATGTTGCTGTTTCCATAAGGTATAAAATATGTTTAAATGAAGTTGCCATCTCAAAAGCTTAGCAAGTTTTAAAATTGATTCAGAGATTTTTATCAGGGGTGCCCAAATTTTTACACAGCACTGTATCCAACATTTTATAAAATACATAAGCTGCTTGAAACCTTTTCAGCTTTATGATCCAGGACAGAGCAGCCGCTCTGTGAGGAACATTACAGCTGTATATGCTGAAGGGCTGCATACACCAAAGTACGTCTTGCTTGGTGGTTAAAGGTGACATTCATTGGCATGAAAACAGCAGTTCTAGTGCTAAAAAACACCAAACAATATGAGTTAAAGATGATATAATTTTATTATTCAGTATACTATACATATGATACCTACAACCAAATCGACTTATGACTGGTCGGTCGGAACAGATCGCAGTCTTATGTTGATTTTTATTTTATATTGTCCTTCAAGGGCAGTGGTGGCTTGATGGTTAGGGACGCGCACTTGTAATTGAAAGATTGCAGGTTCGAATCCCCCACCAGCAAGTCACCACTGAGGTCCCCTGAGCAAGGTACCGCCCCCAAGCACTGCTCCCCGGGCGCTGAGTTAGCTGCCCCCTGCTATGTCACGAAAGTCACATGTGGGTCAAATGCAGAGGTCACATTTCGTTGTTGCGCACTGTGTGCTGTGTTAACAATGACCACTGATCACCTAATTCTAAAAAATTCTGATTAATACTTCATTAACCACCTGTATTATTTTTCTCTCTTTACAACGACAAGTATTTTCAGCTACCTGGTGTTTTTTTTGCTTAAATACTTAAATACTGGGAATGATTTTTAAAGGGTTGAAAAATGCTTTACGGCAAACCATTTCAGATGGATGTATAAGCCAATTTTAATTTTAAATTTAATTTTCATTAAAATGCATAGGAGCACTTTGGGTTTTTTGTTGCAACACTTCTAATTTTCACATAACAATTGGGAAGTATTCAACTGTGTACTCAGTTTACAACAAACAAAACCTTTTGAAAACTTACTGTGATTTGACATTACATTGTAAGAAAAAATATAGATTTTCATATTACTTTTAACATTATGTTTCACATTTTTAAAATTAATTTACTTTAAGAGTATCCTTTAAGAGCACAGATATCAAGTATTAGCGGATGAAATAGCGTCAATGTAGTTTGCTCCTTTGTCTCTGTAGCTTGTATGTGTAGCTAACTACCGTTTTAAAACTGTAGCTTGGCTGTAGCTCACCGTTTAAAAGTAGCTTCCCCGACACTGGTTAAATTAGGGCTACACCTAAGCTCTGCAGGGTGGGAGGTCTCTGGGAGCAGGAAAGGGCAGCACTGTCATATACCAAGCAGATTTCTCCTGGATGCATTTCCTGAATACACTTCCAGAGATCTACAAGAGGCTTTCTACATTCCTGCAGCAGATAATGAAAAAATGCTAAATAAAAAATAAAAAATAGAATCGCAAGGAGCAGTCATTTCTAAATAGAAATGACAATGACTAAGACTAAAACCTATTAATTAACACTTCTGTTTGTTAGACACGAGATTCTTGCAAGCTTTTCAAGTTGCAAGGTCTGTTGTATATAGACAGCTTGGTTTATGATGCTTTCAGAGTTCCATACCCCTGTTTAATTTTATAACCTCAGATTTCCAATAATCACTTCATGTCTCCTACAGAAATACCATATCAAGGAAAGTTTCCGGAATTATTATCAAATGTTAAAAGCAGTAATGATGGGAAAAAATAGCTTCTAATGAGTGCATTCATATGAAAAACCATATACACGGCAACAATTACCTATAATTCAGCAAGTACAAGCATAAATTTACATACATAAACTACACAATTCATATTTGAAGGCATATGCATAGCTTATCAAGATACAGATGTTAAAGAAACTGCAGTACATTAAAACCCTGGAATTAAATTAAATTTAAAGGGCCAGCAGATATATTAGGAGGCTGACTGCACTCAAAACAGACAAGAGAGCAGTAAGGGTGCTTTTCCACTGCACCAGGTACCGTATTTTTGGTACTTCAAGAAAGTACTTCAGGTGTTGGTTTTCCACTGGCATAAAATCTGGTACCGGCACTGAATGACATCACAACGTGAGATGGGGTATTTTGTATTGAATTTGAAAAATGTCTGTAGTATAATTTAGGGTTGGATGATGTCCGATAGCAATACCAACATTGCATGTCATACACATGCTATTCTTACATCGTTAGTCAGCTAGATTAAGATCAGGCTTTTTCTTACTTTCAATACTGTATGGACATTATAGCGCAAGAAGTTTAGCTAAAACATTTTACTCTGTCCTAGAAAAAGAAAATTAAAATTGCAAAGCCAGCTAGGTTATTCCTTTTATAGATTCTTATATATTTAAAAATCAGTTTGAAGTTTAACACTGCTACTTCTGCATAAGCACTGTATGTGTTCTCCAAGACAATTATAACCATTTACATCCTTGCTGTTTAAATCACTCCTAGACAGGTTTGCGAAATTTGTGAACTCCTTTTTTATTTTATAAATACCCCAGTATTTTTTTACAACAAAATCACATTGCTAGGAATGAACGCATATAGTGTAACGTCCTAGAATATTAAAAATTCATAGCACCCTGATCTTTTTGTTGTATCTGTTCTTCTGACCAGATCGCAATTTTTGCCGTTATTTTCCGAGTCTGCAACCGTTTTCAAGGCGGTGTTTATATTGTGTTTCAGCAGCAGACTATTTGCATAACAATCACCAAGAAATTGTTTGAAGTCCCATCCCAAAGGACCAAAGTAGTACCCCCCAGCTGGTTTGCCACTTTTGGTACTGGAACTTTTGGTGCTGGTACTTGAACGGAAGACAATGGAAAAGGGAAAGTACTAAAAGTATGGTACTTGGTGCGGTGGAAGACACCCCTAAGAACCATTTGTTACCACATTGAGAGGACATGCATCCACTGACAAGAAATGGCAGTTTAGACCTCAAACATTCTGTAGTTACCACTGAACTGATAGTCAATTACAGATATGATAAAAAATATATATTAAATTACTGGAAAACAGGCAGGATAAATGTGTCTTCAAAAGTCCCCTGCATATTTCTTCAAAACTTCAGGTTTCATTGCATATCTGATCACCTGACATAATAAGAACACTGCAAATCCAGGTAACCCCAAAAACCAAACCATTTCATATAAAGGACATAAAACTGATACTACTGCTTGAGCAAAGGGACTGAATTAAACAAATATTTAAACATATACAAACAATACTGCTCTTAGTCTCAACACCGGGTTGCTTTTTGGGCAAGGAGAGTGAGCTGGCATACAGGGACGAGGTGAAGCAGCTGTCAGAATGATGCAGAGTCAACAACCTGCTTCTCAACACCACAAAAACAAAGGAGCTGGTTATTGATTTCAGAAAAAATAAAACTGACATTCAGCCACTCACCATCGCCGGGGCACATGTGGAGAGGGTCGCGGTGTTCAGGTTCCTGGGTACTGAATTGGAGGATGACCTGACCTGGAGTGCTAACACTAAGAGAATCCTCAGAAAGAACCGTCTCCCCAAAAATCTGCTCCTTGCCTTCTACCACTGTTCCGTCGAGAGCGTACTTTACGCACGGACTCTGCGTGTGGCGCGGACTCTGCGTGTGGCGCGGACTCTGCGTGTGGCGCGGACTCTGCGTGTGGCGCGGACTCTGCGTGTGGCGCGGACTCTGCGTGTGGCGCGGTAGCTGCATTTCCTCAGACGTGAAAGCTCTTCACAGGGTCATCAGGGCAGCGGAGAAAACAACTGGCTGCCCTCTCCCCACCCTGGAACAAATCTACACCTCCCGATGCCAGAAAAAAAGCTATGGACATTTTACATGATTAATCACATCCCGGTCACTGTCTCTTTCAGCTTTTGCCATCAGGCAAGAGATACAGAACAATGGAAATCAGGACAAATCGCCTAAAAAACTGTTTTTATCCGAAAGCAATCATGGCCTTAAACCCAAAACATAACTGTTAATTTTTATATTTCATAAGTGCAATTTCTATATCCAGTGCAATTGTAAAGTCAGTGCAATTTTGTATATTTTGTAATACATTCTTTTATCACTCTTATGCCTGCACTTTCTCAATTTCGTTGTCAAGTGACAATTTTCGAGGTTTCGAGGTTCTATGTGTTGTGCATTCAGAGATGCTCTTCTGCATGCCTTGGTTGTAACGAGTGGTTATTTAAGTTACTTCTGCCTTTCTATCAGCTTATACCAGTCTGGCCATTCTTCTCTGACTCCTGCCATTAACAAGGCATTTTCGTCCAGAGAACCACTGCTCACTGGTTGTTTTTTTTCTTTTTTGGCCCATTCTCTGTAAACCCTAGAGATGGGTTGTGTATGACAATCCCAATTATCATGCCACATTCAGCCACTTAAATCACCTTTCTTCCATTACGGTGTTCGATGTGAACATTAACTGAAGCTCCAGACCTGTATCTGCATGATTTTAGACATGCTGCTTTGCTGCTGACATATAATTGGCCCATTAGATATTTTCATCAACAAGCAGTTAAACAGGTATACCAAATAAGGTGGCGTGTATATTCAATATAGACATTTGTTTATTCATAACAGAAGTCTCAAAAAAAAGATAAAAGATGCTCTTGGAACATCAATGGCTTTCTGGACACCCCAATCACCCCATCTGAAATCATCGAAGCCTTAACACCTCCCACACCCCCAACCTGTACAGTCCCTTACCCCCTACACACTCTGCCCACCACCCCAAAAAATCTTTATTAAAAGTCCTACTTTGAGAGACTTGTCTCAGTGTAATTGGTTGACTAAATTTGCATCTGTGGCAAATTTGCATCGGTGGCTGTCTTTTCCTGTGTCAACACTAAATGACATGGTTTCAGTATGGGTGCAATTTGCCTCAAAATGAAATACAGATTTACCAACCTTGAAGAAACCACCCTAAACCAAAGAAATTTTCAGCTTACATACATGTGCGCAGCTAAAATCAGACATAACACATAGTATATTCTGGATAGTCAACTCATTATCAATGTAAGAAATCTAAATTGTGTACCTGAAAATAAAACACTGAACCATCTACAGTATAATGTTTACACACTGATCATATTAGTCACTGAAGCACTGTTTAATTAAAACTATTCATTCATCCATCACCTGCCACTTTTCTGAGGCCGGGTCATGGGGACAGCAGTCTAAACAGGGATGCCTAGACCTCCCTCTCCCCAGCCACCTTCTCCAGCTCCTCTGGGGGAATACCAAAACGTTCCCAAGCCGGCTGAGAAATATAATCTCTCCAGCATGACCTGGATCCGTCCCAGGGTCTGCTCCCAGTTGAGCATGCCCAAAACCCCTCCCCATGGAAGCGTCCAGGAGGAATCCTAGACAGATGCCCAAACCACCTGAAGTGATTCCTTTAGATGCAGAGGAGCAGTGGCTCTACTATGAGCTCCTCCTGAATGTTCAGGTTCCTCACCCTATCTCAAAGGCTGAGCCCAGACACTCAGGAAAGGAAACCCATTTCTGCCGCTTGTATCCGCAATCTCATTGTTTTGGTCACTACCCAAAGCTACTGAGGGTACGAACACAAATTGACAGGTAAAACAATAGCTTTGCGTTCCGGCTCACATGTACCACAACATAATGGTACAGTTAACCCTATGGAGCTCACTACAAGGGCCCATTGCAGGGGCCATTTCTTCCCTCTTTGGAATAATTACCTTATAACTTCAGATATAAAAGTCACAGACACATGCCTGATACCT
>JAODJU010000038.1:3642233-3655796 GCA_026776725.1 Gnathonemus echidnorhynchus
TAAAGCCCCGGGCAACTTAGCTCCTGGGATCATTGGAACACGCAAACCCCTCCACCACGATAAGGTGTCAGCTCCATTTACCTGTTGAAGCAATACATTTGAAATCCCTGGAATAAGGTCCAAACAAATTATGACAATTATCAGAAATTATCAGAAACAAGCCATAGAGAAAATGGAGATAGGAAGTGAAATGCAGGAGAAAACAAGCAAGTGTAATTTCAATACACTGATCATAGCAAACAAATAAGGGGAAGATGAAGAGCTCCTCACATGCCACACTGGTTCATAAAACACTACAACATAGTAGGATATCAACTTTTTAGGTATATAGAAAAAAATACACCATTGATAAGGGTGAGCCCTGCCACTGCACCACACATCCTGGGATAGGCAGCCTGCTGCAAGCAACAGAATTACACACAAATAAAAATACGGAGAACCGCATTCAGACAAATATATAAATAGGAAAATGTTATTTAATAACAATGTTTCAATAACCGTCTAATGAAGAGTATAGAGCTGCCATGATTGATTGAAACTTGATTTTTTAAAAAAGAACTGATTACAATCTGCCTTATCAATTACCTGTCAATATGACAGAAGGAATATAAAGCATAGCAAATCAGAGTCCAAATAAGGAGTGAAAGTCTCAGTTTGAAAGCACTTCACATTAAAAGTAAAAGAAAATACAAACAGTAAACTTTCTAGATTGAGGGACTCACCTAGTAATGCAAGGTTAGCCAATGATTACTATAAGCTGCAATAAGTGCCCTTCAATCTCAGAGTAGCCTAATCTGCCATTATCATTACTTTGTTTTAAATTATTTTGTTCAATTTACTTTCTAGGAGTACTGTATCATAAGTTAATTTCTGCTAAAGTGAAAGTTAGCCCCATCGCTTAGCTGCATCTTACATAATACGATACATAACCAAAACATTCATTTATTTTTGGAAAGGCACTATGTAGGGCCACACAATACAGGAAAAACAAATACACCGAGATATTTGAAATTTTTCAATAAATACTGCAATATTTATAAAACAAAAAAGGAGTTTAAAAATTTACCCTTAACTATAGCCAAATATAACTTGCTACTATCTACTAATAAAGTCTGTCAACTAAGTTTGTGATGTTGCTGTAAGTTGTACCAATAGATCCAAAGCAGTGTCAATAAATAACTTTGCTTTTACTCAATACTGTTTTAGTGTTTTTAGGCCAAAATATTTCCACACAGAGGAATACAAATGTCTTTTAATGACCAGTTAATAATCAGTTACCTCTCTCCTTCCTATCATTTTTGTTAAATTTCTTACAAACGCATTGTACTGCATATGAGCGAGTCAAACAGCAAGGACGTGAATGATTATGACTGGCTCAAAGCCGTCGTGCACAGCTCATGCGCCGCATAATGACAGTCTGGCCAGTGACGGACCACATATACGATGGTGGTCCCATAAGATTATAATGGAGGAGAAAAATTCTTATGGCCTAGCAATGCTGTAGGGCAACACAAATTACCTTTGTATTTCACTGAACACAGACCTCTTTCATTAATAGTAGTTCAGTCCAAATTGTCATCTTGGTAATAAGGCCATATCTGTAATGGCACACCTCTTTTATGTAAGGTGGAAACATTTATCCTCTAAAAATGAAGCTTGAATAGAGTTTTTCCACATAGAAGTCTGACAACCTACACCTACAGCCTCTTCTGTGGCCAGCTTTACAGTAGGCGCAGAGCAGTACAACACTACTAAGTAACCGATTTGTAAGTTACAGTGTTCAGCATTTCAGGTCCAGAAGCTACAAATGCAGACCAAGATTATGCTCAACTGGTAGGTAGAAACAATCTTGGTCTGGATTTGTACCTTCTAGACCTGAAATGTCCATCACTGGTTACAGTATAATTGAGCGGAAAAATTTGTTTTTGTCCAGCTCCTCGTTACCAGTTATGTTTTTAAACATCTGCTTAAAAAGGCCAAAAACCCTGTTTTCAGAGTCACCTTCCGCCAGTCAGTGGCTAACGTAATGAAATTAGCTTTAGCTTAAGATAGTAACAGAACATGCTATAGGTGAGAAAGCAAATAGCACCACCTATACGATCAATATAAGTAAAATTCAGCATAAAATATCGAGGCAAGATTGATCTTGGAATTTTGTGATTTGATACTGAATCATCAAAACCAATATCGCAATAAAAATCTATTTCCCATCCCTAATTTACGCCAGATCCTCTGGTTTCCTCCCACAGTCCAACATACAACTTAAGTGAACTGACATGCCTAAATTTACTATGTGTGAATGAGTGAACACCCTGCACTCACACATCACATTAAATAAATGATTACTCATAATTGTCAAAGTAATTGGTAGATTACTTGATTATTACTATAATTGATAGCGACAGCCAGAGAAGAATACATTTTGAATTCCAATCATATTGAATTATACTAGGTGTGCAACAAAAAACCAATCTGAATCAATAATCCAGTACAGGTATCTACGTTATAGCCACTTCAATTCAAAACCCCCAATGCAGCCCAAATTCAGAAAGAAATTGTCTGAAAACTGCAGTGACAAAACACCCATGACATGGTTATTACTTCAAATTACTGTAAAGGGTTTTCATGTAAAGATCAGTTACCTAAAGTATTGCATGGTTTTTGCAGTGCAAAATAAATTCAGTAAAAGAAATACACTGCTGACTTGAAGCCCACAGAATCATCTCACTTGTGTTTTTTGTACTCAATCATCGTGAAGGGAGAGACACACCCCTTGATTATACCCATGATATGGGCTATGTCCAAAATTTCATATCCCAATGACGATATACATCACAAAATAGTACATTTTCGGTAAATTTAATGAACTAATAGCTTATACAGTACTGTACAAAAGTCAAAGGCCGCCAAAGAAAATTATCTATTTCCAGCAACCATACAACACATCCATGTATTTTTTGACTCAACTACTAACACACCTTGCATAGCCAATCAATATCTCATTGACTTTTTAAACTGATTAAGTAATTAAGTGAGATGGTGGTGAAATGTAATAAACACATGGAAATTGTGAAATGGCTGGGGAGCCCTCAGGAGAGGTTTGGGAACTGGAACGGTGTTCATCTAGCCACCAAGCCCACAAGATATCAGTCATTTTTTGGAGAACAGAATTTTTACTAGTTTTTACTACTCTTAATTTGTATATGTTCTAATGTTAAACTGTATTTTTTATTCTTACCAAACGTGCACTTACTAACCAGATAAATAGCTTTAAAACAATCTTTTTGACTGATCAGTATAGACTTTTGCACAGTAAAGTATATAATGAAAACATGGAAAGGACCATTTCTTCTTTGCATTTTAATTATATACTCAAAAATGAATGGTACTCATTCATTTGTGATTATTTTTCTCCTTTTATTTACAACGTCTGGGCAAATTTACGAATGTAAAAAAAAATGTACTATAAACCACTTTTCAAAAACAAATTATTACAGGACCAAAATAAAATATTGTTATATAAAGTGCTAAATGTAACACATTACATTTTCAACTGCAGCAGCAATATAAGGCTCACAACTTAAATGTATTAAATACAACAAGAAAACAAACATGCCTACAAGTTTGAATTACAGCATTATATGTAAACAACTAAAATATGAAAAGGTGAATAAACACTTTAACCAAAAACATAGGCCATAACCATCTTCTCCCACAAAATGACTCTTCAATTCATTAAATGTAATTTGTCCACAAATAAATTTAGTTGATGAATGAAATGACTTTTTATTCATGAAAGCAGATACATTCAGCCATCTGTCCTCAAAATGCAAGGTGCTGATAAAGCCTCTGTGCAAAAAATTGAAAGGTTAATTTTGATTTCTGTACATGAAAGAAAAGTGAAGCCTTTATGCTTTCGTGAACAAAATGTAACTGGAGTTTGTCTTTGTGTGGACAAAAAACAGCAAGATTTTACTTGATTGTCAATATCAAAATCTTTTTTGTGGCACTGTATTTGTATTTTGTGCACGAAAATGATCACCTGACAAGGCACACCATATAATTATATAACCAGCCTAGCTTATGTCTGTACACTGCTGTAGGGGTCTGGGTGATGCTATCATATAAAAAGATAATTGCTATTTTCTTAAAAATGAAAGCAGCACAAATCCTAATTTTTGCAGCACAATACAGCACAAATGCAGCACTAAACAAACACTGGATTTGCGCCGATTGTCGTGGGGTCAGCTTCACGGAGCTTAACTAGCAACTCTTATTTTAGCCTTCCTCTACACCTGCTGGTGTAGTTAATAACTGTACCTCGTATTTGTGGATATGCAAATCAGCTTTGGTACAAATTGGACAAGAATGCACAAATAAGTGGGAAGTCATAAATGTAACATGATACACAAATAGACAGGAAGTGATCCACAAATGTCCCTTTTCATGTGTACAAATCGCTCCATATTTTTATGCATATGATTTTACACAACATAAATAAAAATATGTTTACAGGTAGAAATATTTTTGTGATTTGTTTCTACAAATAGCTGCAGTACGAATTGGAGAAAAAACTACAAATAATTATAAAGGGTAGTCACAAATACAATGTGAACCACAAAAAGACAGGATGTGATCCACAAATACGCAAAACACATTTCATGTGTACAAATCGCTCTGTATTTTTGTGGATATGATTTTACAAAACACTCATAAAAAAAAATACATATTTGTGGATTGTCTTCTGTGCGTTACAAATAATGAAGTCCAATAAAAGCTTCCATACACATGCCACCCATGTGGAGGTGTGTAATATTGCAAATCATGATCAAAATGGTGAAAAATTACAGCCGTAAACAGTGTATTTTGCAACACCACAAAATAAACAACAGAACGTAATATGAAACAATAGATGTTTTTATTTTGTCATCTGACATTATATATCGATATATATCAATATATATCAACATATCACACATCCCTACAAAGGAGTTTATTTTAATGCTGTATCGCAATTATGATTTTTTTTTTAATGTAAATTCAGCAACTCCTTCCATGTTAAACTCAAGTTTCAATCTTTGAGATACTTATTTTAAAAATCCACCATAGGACCATTAAAATGATCAGAGTGTAATACACAGTGTTATTTTGGCAGGCTATAAAAACAAAAAACACGCAAGGTTAAAAAACCTTCTGTTTTTTAACAGTAAGGGTGTAACAATGCACCATGGCACAATATTTATGATGAATCAAATACATAACTATTTGCATTGTAGGGGTGTAAGAATGCACCGTGATACAATATTAATTACTAATGTTAACATAAGAGGCTGCAATAGGTATGATGTCAATTTTACTTTGAGACCATTTTTGCATTTTGCACTGGAGTCTGGAGACTGAGGAAAAATCTACATGGAAAAAAGAAATGGTTTGAAAACAGGAATGAAAAAGAACTGTGATCCCTTTGTCTTCAGTCTTATTATGTTGAATATACTGTGAGTATATCGAACCTTGAACCCCAAATCATCAATTGAACCAAATTATGAGAAGACTATTGGCACACCCCTATTTAACATCTGGCCACATCTGACCGCACGCACTCACTCATTCTTTCAAGTGAAACTTTCAGTGACGTTTTCGGTGAATTTTGGTACAACATGCTGGAGTAGCTGCAGCCTTGGCCTAAAAATCTCATAGTCAGGCATGAAATGTAAACTCAGCATCTGTTGCATTTCCACAGCCTAAAATGAATTCTGCCAGTGCAGCTTAGTCACTAACCAGCTGGTTAATTTTCCCAACTAAAAGTAAAAGAACTAAAATCCCTGGACCACCTTCCATTAATCAGTATAACTGATTTATTAAACATCTGATTTTGGCTCCATATCCTTTACCTGGCACATCACCACAATAACATTCTGTCATTCTTTTATTATTCCAAAATAATGTAAAAATTCACCACAGGCATCCACATCAGTGCATATTGTAGCCATCCTGCAATTCAGAAGCATTGCTCTTAAATGTAAAAGTGCAAATAGGAACTTACTACTGAAAGCAGAACCATACCATCAGTTCTAAAGTTTGACATGAGATACATATAAGGTTATATTTTTAAAAAAGGGGCACTGAGAAAACTCATGCCAGGAGGACACTATACATTACAAACAGGGACAACTGATAAAGCTTTTATCTTTACTTCAAAATAATCACAACTATATATGCGGGAAAAAGGCATCATGTACGGTTTAAGCACTAAGACACAGGTTGAAGTAATACAGTACACTGTTAGCCTTTATTTTCCCAAAATCTTTTCACCACCCATTGTCCTCCATTTTAAATTTTATAACAAGTTTTGTTGGTATAGCCAGTATATCAGGCTAAAAGCAGTATCACAAGTTTCAAAGACAGTGGAAGAAAAGTTCACTTTTCCAAGGATTGTCTTCATTGTATTCATTGTATGTTTGAATTCAGGGCTGCCAGCTACTGTATAATGGTTAGTGTATATCGTATGGTCTGTAATTGCTGTTGACCACAAATTAATTCATTTAAATAAGAAAAATTTACAGCACTGAATTTTCATTATAAATAACTGGAAATTTTCTGCCCGATGGGTTATAGATTATAGGAGACTGAATATTTTCATAATTTGCAAGCATGGTGATCATGTATTTTTGACTAAATGAAAACAGATATTACAGCAAAATAATATGACTGGGGTAATATTCAAATAATATGAATTAAATTACAGAACTCCAATAACAATGCCAGTTTACAGAAGTCCATCCATCTTACAACCACTTGTCCTAATCATGATTGCAAAGCAGCCTCTAGCTTAAATCCCAGTCAACACAGGGCACAAGGCTGGGGTATACCATTGACTGGATGCCGGTGAATTGTACGGCACATTCAGACACCAAGTTTACAGAAATCTATTTATTGAAACACTGACCTAAAGACAATTAGCTGATCAAACAGTCTGTACAATACAGGCAACTAAACAGGGACCTTTCAACCCCCAAGTTCCCGTAGTGAAGCATCCTAATTTTTCATATCCAGCTCTTGATTTATGCGGTCATGCCAAATACGTAGGATTACAAGAGCTAAAATAGTAGGCAACTACACAATACATTACGGACAATTCACGACACTGGTCATTGATTCTGTTATACTGACGAATTTAATCGGAACCGTCGCGACCACATGTACACGGACAGATCACAGCTAGACTGCCGTCGTGCCTACTAGCCCAAACCACACTGAAGTATCATGTTAAACTATCCAACGATCGTGATTAAGACTACTAGCAATGCAAACCTCGCCAAATACTACTGGACTTATTTAGCATTTTCCATCACCGATTATATTAATACCGGACAAAAGTCGATGTCACCAATTTTTTCCCCCAATCGTGCTAGAAGAAACGAGCTATTGGGTGGGTGAGCTTCGACCCTCACCCCCAGACGGAGCTGAAGCGGCCGGCTACGGCACCATTCAGCCACCATACCATCCAAGCGGCGCGACCTCACCACTCACCTATGTGGGTGTCCTGTCCGTGGGGCCCGGGCACTTGCACGCTGATCTGCCTTTCGGGCTGAGGAATGCATCGAAGGCAGAAAGAGTGGAGGCACGGGAGGAGTTTGGGTTCACAGTCGCGATTCTGAAGACTTTGTTTACAGACGGCACACGTATCTAGAAGGTTTACTGGAGTGTTGGGGGGCGCTGCTAGAGCTTGTGGAGAGGGCGACATCTCTGTAGTAGGAGCCGGCGAGATCCCGGCAGTACCAGTGGTCTCTCCTGTAGCCGGGGGCTCATTAGTTTCGGCATTAGCGGTCCCCGTTGGACTGCTGCTACTACTGCCATCCCCTCCTGCCCCTGCGCTGCTGTTGCCTTCGCCGCCTGCGCTAGTGGGTGTCGGCACCTGAGACGTATTCCCCTGCGAGTGTCCATCCTCTTCGTCCTTCGTATTTGGTTCTATAACTATGACTGCATCGTGCTCTTTCGCCGAGGAGTCTCCACTGTCTTCTTTCTGTGGTGCTGGCTCCATGGCAGCGGGACTCTCTATATCCTCTACGCCTTTGTTATCCGCCATCTTCCTTCCTCTTTGAACCGTTTGACGCTCCACGTACCAGTAAAACTCGACGGGACTGACGTGGCGACGTCACGCCAGGCTCCCTTAAAGGCACCGTCACGTCTTGTGTTGGGAAGTTCGGTTTAATTTACAAAACCCATTCCATCGAACTGTTCGTTTAAATGAATCGAACGTTCAATTCAAAGCAGAGGTGGATAGTTCAGGTCCAGAAAGTAATAATCCACACCATGATTTTGTTTCAATCAAACAGTTGAGCCCTCCAGAACTGTGATTCTTTATACGTAACTTGTTGGTTGAAACAGCATCTTGATCTGGATTTTTACTTTTCGGACCTGAACTATCCACCTCTGATTCCAAATATCGGGTGAGGGGGCACCACATGCTGCTGCACTTTGTTCAGTTACGTTTAATAAAATTGAATGTTTATTCAATTTTTTTTTCGTTAATCCCAGAGTGTGGTGAATGTATATGAATATACTTCAGGTCTAATTAAAATGAAAAACAACTACTTAAACATGATTTAACTTTTTAAATATACACAGATCATTAAAACATATCATTAAATCCACCAATTAATATTATGTTGGTCTACCTCAGGGCTCTTCAAATCTGGACCTCGATTCCAAATCCAGGCCTTGTTTTCAGTTCTCCCAGGTAGTTAGTTTAATAATTACTGATTCTGATTGGTCAGAGGCTTCACACCTGGCTAACAGGTAAAGGAAGGCTGGAAAACCAGCAGTGCTCGGACCTCGAGGACCGTGATTTTAATAACCCTGGTCTACCTCATGGCACCAAAACATCTCTGACCGATAGTCATGGACTCCTCAAAGACTTTGAAGGTGATCTGCAGTATCTGTCACCAAGACATTAGCAGCAGATCCTTAATGTCCTGTAAGTTGCGAGGTGAGGCCTCCATGGATCAGATTTGTTTGTCCAGCACATCTCACAGATGCTCAATCGAATTGAGATCTGGGAAATTTGGAAGCCAACTCAACACCTTGAACAGTTTTTCATGTTTCTCAAACTCTTGTTGAACATTTTTTGCAGTGTGACAAGGTGGATTACCCTGCTGAATGAGGCCACCATTGGCATGAAGGGGTATACTTAGTCTGCAACAATGTTTAAATAGGTGGTTCTTATCAAATTAACATCCACATGAATGCCAGGACCCAAGGTTTCCCAGAAGAACATTACCCAGAGCACCACACTGCCTCCACTGGCTTACCTTCTTCCCATAGTGCATCCTGATGCCACCTCTTCCCCAGGTAAATGACACTCATGCACCTGACCTACCACATGATGTAACAAAAAAACGTCACTCATCAAATCAGGCCACCTTCTTCCGTTGCTCTGTGGTCCAGTTCTGATGCTCATATGCCCATTGAAGGTGCTTTCAGTGGTGGACCGGGGTCAGCATGGGTGCTCTGACTGGTCTACGACTACACAGCAAACTGAGATGCAATGTGTGTCCTGACAACTTTCTATCATAGCCAGCACTAACTTTTTCAGAAATGTCTTGTGAAGTAGCTCCTCTGTTGGGATCAGTCCAGACTGGCCAGCCTTTGCGTCCCACACACATCAATAAGCCTTGAACACCCGTGATCCTGTTGCCAGTTCACCGGTTGGCCTTCCTTGGACCACTTTTGGTATGTACTGACTACTGCATGTTGGAAACACCCCACAAGACCTGCCTTTTTCAAAATGCTCTGACCCAGTCATCTAGCCATCACAATTTGGCCTTTGGCAAAGTCATTCAGATCCTTCCAACACATTAATTTCAAGCACTGTTACCTTGACAGGTGCTAATGTAACACAATAATCAATGTTATTCCCTTCACCTGTCAGTGGTTTTAACGTTATAGTTGATCAGTGTAAATGAACAGCTAGCCTCTAATGTGATAAAATCACATTTTTTGTTTGCAAAGAAATTTGAAAATATAAAAATGCTTTAATTAAAAATGTCACCATGCTACAACCATGTATCACATATTTCGTTTATTAACATGCAAATACATGTCTTTTAGACTTTATATATTTATACTGGGTCTAAATATATTGGGTTTATGTTGAATCTAAATCCTCAGAAAACAGTATTTGCTAGGGCTTGGAATGCGCTCATTTACTAACGTTTCTTTTTTAACTCTTAACTCTAGTAGACTTTCAGCACAATCAGAATCACTCATTTTGTGAGTCTCACTAGACCAACTTGCCGATGAACGGTGTTTTTATCTGAACTCAAGTGTTTCTGGTCTATTTTATTCAAACCGGACATGCCACTGAATGAGTTGGTAAACAAATCAGAACAAGTCTTTTAGGTGAACTGAATCAAACAAACTGAGCCCCCCCTCCAAAAAAAAGTAATTTCAGCCATTACTATTGCCGATTGCTGAACTACTCAGTAGTGATGTCCGATTCATGACTCTTTATTCTGAATCGTTGACTCTGGTTGAACAACAGAATCAGTGAAGCGAGAAATTAGACACAGCCACCATTCAGCAGGGCATGCACACAGTACAAACACAAGGAAATGTGGAATGTCACTGAAGGCAATGTGGCTGCAGGCAGTTTTACAAATAAAGCGAATTTTAAAAGGTTGCTGTGTGCTATTTATGTGTTGTCAAATATTTTAAGATTTTTAGAATCTAAAGAATAAATGGTAGGTCAAAAAGCAAAATAGTTTTTATTGTTTATATACAGTTAAAAATTGCCTATAACTGCAGAATTTACAGTGTTTTTCTATGTTTTCCCACAAACTCAGCACGTACTGTTGTGTAAAAAAAAAAAAAAATGTCAATGCACAATTACTGGCTAGACTTTTTAGGTCTTCCTATAAGATGCATTATGGAATTTTATATTAGTCACATTTCTACCTACAAGGGTAATTTGCACAAGTAAAAATGAAAGCTTAATTTATCAGGTATGTTGTATTTCAGGTGGTTCTTCATATGTAGATCTAAGGCGATACTGGAACATTTTCTTCTTCAGCCACTGCAGTGCAAAAACACTACGCTCGCAGTTACCAAGGCAGATCGTTAAGCAAATACTTCTACTTAACATGACCCTTAGCCTATGTTGCAGAAAACCAAGAAAGATTCAAAAAAATGCATCTTATCACCAGGTATCCAGATCCTGACTTCTGATTTTAAATCTCATTTCCACTTTTCTAAGGGTTGAGTCTAGAAATCTTGTCGAATGTTCTCTTTGTTCTCATCCCCCTGCTGCTGTCGTAGCTGCCCAACTTCATTCTCCAACTGGACGATGGCACGCTCAATCTCATAGTTCTTGCTCACAAGAGACACCCAGCTGCGTAGTCAAACAAAGGGTTAAAGGGACCACACATGCACACCTACACACAATTCTAAATTCTAATTCTAGTCTGTCCTTCCACTAACACTGCAATTCATCTACAATAAGCATACTTACTAAACCAGTTGTGCCAACATGCAGAATTGTAATAATAATAATTACAACAATAACAATAATTAACAGTACATACTTGGACTCCAGCTCTCTCAGCTTTGCACCTCCAGCTAACTGGTCATTCTTTCGCAACCAGTTAATGTCCTGAATCTGCTTTCTGAACAGAAGGGAAAAAAACAACACTTTAAAACTAAACCATCCCACAATCTTCCTACCCTACTGTATTCTTGAATATATTCCACATTATAATGTAGCATAAGCAAAACCAACCTAAATTTCTGAAGCTCCTTCTGTGCTTGTTCAATCATGGAGGCCAAATTGCTGTTAACACACAACACAGATTCAAACACAGGAGCACATATCACAACCTTTCAAACATTATCACATGACCCACGTTTTGTTTAGGTAACATTCGTAAGCTTATCACATTTCTGACAGAATACATATTTTAGTAAACACAAAATCCAATTTCTTACAACTAATTTTCACCACAAATTAAGGAGGACAAAATAATGCAATGAATGAGCAATATCAGAAAAGAAGAGTGCCCTGTACCAAGGTCTCCAGCACCCCCACCCCCACACCCCTCGCCCATCCAGCCAGCCTCACTCATTGTAAGCCTTCCAGGCATTGGTGCCATAGTGGGCCATCAGCTCCAGGTTCTCAATGCGCACGGCTTGGTGCTCTAGCTGGGCCATGGAGTTGTTCACACACTCCTGCCAGGCAGCAATGTCATTCTTCTGGCCGGATGTCGGGGCAGGAAGCTCATACCTATGGAGAGATGCGTTTAAAAAAAATACCCAAATATAAACATTCAATAGGCCCTTCTAGAAACTACTTTCCATCTCTTTATTGCAGAACCCCTTGCAGAAGACCCAGTATTGGAAAGTGAAGATTAATCCCATAATTGCTAGGAAAACAAGCAGATAGACATTGTGTGCATCTCATATCTGTTCCCAGCAACAAAATACAAGACCTCAAAGAAGTCGAGCAAAAGTACCTCTTCATACTCAACAGCTCCAGTGGCTGCCTGGCAGCAAGCCTCTCAAACTCATTCCGCATGATCTCTGTCTGGAGATAAATGAGATATCCATGGTTACTTATACTATTAATCTGCTCAGTAAGCAGCAACAGTACATTTAAACTAGTACAGCACAACATAAGGCCTTGTTTATTACCGATTTACAAGACTGGGGCCGTTTTTGACCGTCCGTATTTATGCTACCAGATTGTCCATAATAAAGTACAGTGCCTTAGGTACATGCAAGTTATAAACTATAAACAACCATTTTCAGCAGCAACTCCTAGGCAGGTTCAAGGGCCCATTTCTTACCTATCAAACAAAAATCAACATTACTCACATGCATATAGAGTACCAGGAGATAAACCTGTTCTCTGCTGAATATTGGTGTTATCAACTATCAACAGGGGTTCTCCACAATAACTATATTAACCAAATGTCTTAATCAGTAGTGGGCAAAAACAGAAAGTGAGAGTTCAAATGAGAGTATATGTAATGTTCATAATCACTACAGACGTAGCATTCATATTTTTTCAGACCGAATTTATATGTCCTTATATGTTGTTGGGGTAACAATTGCACTAGATCAGAAGCCATACCACCTACAGTTCAGACTAGGTAATCCATCTCAAGGTTTGGGCCTGGCTAGTACTCAGAAGAGAGAACAATTAGAAAAGCTGGGTTGTTGCGGTAAGAGGTATTGGGCACCAGATACCATACTTTTGGTAAGATATTTTCAGTACTTTCCCTTTTCCATTAACTTCCAGTCAAGTACCAGTAACAAAAGTTCCAGTACCTAAACTGCCAACCCAATTGGGGTACTTTCTTAGTACTTTGGGGTGGAACTTGAAATGCTTTCTTTGTGGTTTGGTTATGCAAAAGGCCTGTCTCTGAAACACATCCTGCGTTGTATTATCTCTCAGAACTCGGAAATTCCGAGGTTAGTGATATCATGTCCAACAATCTCCCGTTCGAGCTACCACATCTCGGAACAAACATGGCTGCCTCCATGAACACGCTGCTGTGTGTTGTTGTT
>JAODJU010000038.1:3655896-3669270 GCA_026776725.1 Gnathonemus echidnorhynchus
TATTCTTGAGTCATCCACCATCATTTTGTGGCTTTTGTAAAGTATCGGTTCAGGCACCGGTACCGTTTTAAAAGTATCGACTTGGCACCGGTATCGAAAAAACCCCAAACGATACCCAACCCTAGTCATGATATGGTATTCTCTAAATCGAACACGTGCAATTACATTTATAACTATTAATACATTTAACAAAAACATTTTCAAAGATTTATAAAATAGAATTACTGTTGACCATGTAAGCCACCATGTTGAAATTATGTCACAGGGGAAACTCAGACAACAAAATCTTGTCCGACATCAATAAAAGAGGCGTGTTTCCGTCGGGAAGTGGCATTTTTCGTGACGTTTTGATCAGAGTTCCGACTCAGAGAAAAATAACAGAATGCAGGAACAATACAGCTGGTGTCTTGAAAAAATTGCAAACTCAGAAAAAAATAAATGAAGCAAAAAAATAAATAAAAGTAATAACAATGGATGGGTGGATGAAGAGATACAAAACGATGGCATGACAATAAATAAAGTATTTTGTATAATATTCTAGGACAGCACGATATTGGAAAGCTTAAATATCACAATGTGATTTGTTTAAATAAATATTGGAATATTTATAAAGCAAATAAAGGAACAATCATTCAAATTGCAAAACTTGCTAAATTTTTCCTATGACTTATGTATGTTGTAATGTCTTAGCGGTTTTGACGCCAGTGAAAATGAACACCTTTCTTGAAGTACTGTACCAAAGGTACTGTATATTGAAAGATGGGGGGGTGGTACCCTGATGCCCTGGCTAAATTGCCCACTGTGGCCCATTCAAATCTGACTTCCTAATAATATCCTACATCTAATTCTCTCCTGCCTCTTCACCACCTTAGCTACTGTGTGATGAGCGTACTGGCACAGAATGGTTGCTATCGTATCATCCAGGCTGCAGTGGTGGTGGTTGAAGTGGCTCCCCATTAGTTTATGTAAAGCGCTGTGAATGTCTTGAAACACGCCATGTAACATTCATTCATAGATTCATAGACTGTGAGACATTATTATACAGACCTCAAAAGCAGTCAAGTCAGGCGTTGGCAAGTAACTCAAGTAGTTCTTCGTTGGTCGATATCTGCGCGTCTCCTCTTCCACTAAAGCTGCAGCCTGGATTTAAAAAGTGCAGCATTTCACTTGACGTTTCACACACATAAACACTACGAATGTAACATTATTGGGTTCTTCGTTCTTTAGTTGGTCAAGATTGTTATTTATAAAAAAGCATCGGGAGCGACATAAACATTTAAAAATGCTAAATTGTTTGTTAGGGAGCATTGCGGCTCGGCAATGCGAGGTTCAATTCGTTTCAACAAACATGCTTTGTTCTTGGCGGATGTTAGTACTGCTTCAAGCTTTTTTTACAAGCTGCTGGTTTTACTGTATCCCCTTGACACTATATATAAAACATCATACTCACCGCTTCCCTAACACCAGCAGCATCATATCCCTGATCAAAATACGGCAAGGCATCCACGAATACCTCACCAGCCACAGACGACGTCCCCGCCATTTTTGCACTTCAGACGGAACCAAATCATCAGCGGTCGCGCGATGTTTGAACGTCACTACCGTAAGAACTGTAGTAATGTATCCCCTAGGGACAGCATAACCTGCGGTGTCTCTTTCTGAAAATATTAAAGAGGTTGGGTGAATAGATGGATGGATGGATGGATGGATGGAAGGATGGATGATGGATGAATCTTGATCATTATCAAAATTACATAATGTAGAACAAATGGGAGCAGAAATTCAAATATTTTTAATGAGCATTGTTATTCAAGAGAATTTTATTTTACTGTCAGTCGATTAATATACATCCAGGATGAAACATCATCTCCCTCGGCCCCAGAGCGCTGTATTTAAATATTCAATAAACAATATATTACGTCATAGTAACCATTAAACAATAACTAGACAATATACTTAACTTAAGCTGTGGTAGGGGTAATTCTAGACACAGGTGATATTCTTGTAAATACATTCTACAAATATTATATGTGTAATATGAAGAAATGGATCATTAAAGCCATTTTCGTATCTGAGCTGGAGAAGAGAAAGTATGAAGTCATCGGGGAAAATGGTACCAGTGAAGCTTTTTGCAAGGAAGTGTTTCAGGTCATTTTCTGATGATTCACATCTGATTCTATGGTGACTGGATTCATGATTAACAGTTTATTAAATGACTTATTGAAGAATTTTTTTTTACAACCCAGATACCCTGCCTCACAGGGTAATTCCAGCCTTCTCAAAGTTAACGTTGAGGTATTGTTATTTGGCTGTTATCTTAATGAATTTAACAAGTTAAACAAAAACACATCAATGTAATGTTTCAATTAGTTGTACATTTGTAGTGCAGAATGTCATGTCCCGCGTGCGAATGCAGCGCAGCCAGGGCCTATGTAATACTTAAACCTGGTATTGTTTGCTGTGTGATTCACTGCGCAGTTCTCCAGTGCCTTTAGGCTTGCTGTCTCTTTTCCAGCCTGTGTAGTCCCAGCCCATCCTGATCTCCACTTCCCTCGGATTCCCGCTCTGTACTCACCTCCAGTGTCTCATGTGCTCGCAGGATTGATCTCCCTGGCTCTCGACTCTCTTGGACCAGTGACCCTCACATTGACTCCAGCTTGCTGATTCAGGCTCTATCTGCTTGTGCCCTTATTCAATAAAGTCCCCATCTTTAGCATATTTGGTCTTCAATTCTCTTTCTGTGACACAGAATAAGTAATTGATGGATATTATTGTTCATATTTTTCAGGTTCAGCATGCCCCCCAAGTTCAGCCCAACAGAGGCAACAAACAGTCATGGTCTTACTAATTACTCTCTTTCCAGTGTTAGTGTAATTTTCTGGGGAACCAAAATGTCCCAAACTGCTGATGTAAGTGATGTGGGAAGATCTTTGAGCTCTTGCTTTGTCGTTATGACTGACTGCAACCAACACTAGCCAGGGACATCGTAAAGAGAAGGACCCTGAGTGACAGAGACACTAAGATATTTGCAGCATAAATGGATTGGTTTGTATTGGGAGGGTCAAATACAATATACATTCATGGTGCCCAAAATCTCCAGCAGCCCCCCTTGCAATGCCAGGTTCTTGGGGATCGGAGGTCCAGATGAGGGGCAGACGAAAGTTAGAAGCGCAGGACGGGAGATGTGGTCAGACGTAGAAGCCGGGGTCTAAAATCCAATAGATCAGTTCTGATGGTGCAAATAAAGGCAGGTACTTGTACAGTTATGAGAAGGTGGAGAGACACACACACACCGAGAGAGACCAAGGATCACGCAGGGGATCGGGAATCATATCCAGACGAGAGAATATGTAAGCAAATGCGGTCAGTGGTGGGAATTGACTGGGTTATAAGTTTGGGGTAATTAACTAAATATAAATGAATGGCAAGTGTTAGAACTCAGGCGAGCTGGATCAGGAGAGGGGAGCGTGGCTGTCGATGTGGAAGTGGCACGCGTCCATATGTGTCAACTGCATATGTGCAAGGAAATTGACTAAGTATTTCCAGTAGGTGGCAGCACTGACTTTCATAGAGCAGAGGTCAACAAAGAAAATGTAGAAGAAGAATAGTTGCTGTAGTTGTAGTTATTGGCTGTGTCCCTATTCAGAGGCTGAATCTTTCATAAGGCATGGTCTACTTTGCCTTTATGTCTGCACCCTTTGAAGGTCAAACCAAAAGCATTGTGAAATGGGGTGGTGTGGCCTACAGATAATTTCCTTTTAAATTTAATTTGCCTCTGTCCCAACACTTCATCTTTGATGCTGCAGTGGGTTTCTCACTCACTCTCTCTCCTAACCCTGGATGTTTGCAGTCCTAAGGCAGGGGAAACAATTTTCAGCATAAGTATCTTTATTAACAGTCACAATTGAAACTGCTATAATTTCAATTTAAAATTACATGTACATACTTAGAATTTTTTTAATTCTCCCATTTCTTTTTGCCCTTTTGCCTGCTGGGGACTCACCTTCCCCAGCTGGCCCATTTTTTCCAGAATCATCCTAAGGAAAGGAAACAAGATAAAGGGGAAACACACTGTGTTAATGCAGGGGTGGAAAAATAGGAAGACAGGAAAAGATCACACAGCATGCCCCAGAAATTACACCACCAAAGGACTGGACACGCCAAAATGCATACAGATGAGAGTGAATGAGTATCACATCACATGACCTGGCTATCTGATCTAGACACAACAGAGGCAGTTTTGGAGGAGTTTGACCAGAGAGTGAAGGAAAAGTGACCAATGAGAGCTCAGCATATGTGGGACCTCCTTCAGGACAGCTGGAAAAGCATCTCAGGAGGCCTCCTCATGAAACTGGCATAGAGGAGAAAGTAGGGTCAGCCAGTCCCTGGAGCAATTGGGGTTAAGGGCCTTGTTCAAGGGCCCAATGGTGGGATAACTCTGCTGACCGTGGGATTTGAACTGGCAACCTTCTGAGTCCCAACCTCCACTCCCAAAAATAATGTTTAATAATTTTTTGGTCAGTGTATAATTCCATATATGTTATAGTTTTGTCGTTTATAGTTTTGATGTCTTCATAATTATTCTAAAATGCAGAGATTAGTACAAATAAACCTTTCTATGGGTAGGTGTGTCCAAACTTTTTATTGGTACTATACTTGAATACCATATTTTGGGTTGGAAAAAAGGTGACAGTCACAGCTTGCACCCCTGTGATAGCATTACCAGAAACACAAAAAAAGGTGTATTGCCCCATCTATTGGGTGATTTATTATTACATACTTTGTATAGGATGAGGGCTACTTTAAATGTACATTTAAGTATAAATTGGTAAAATGCAGACATTACATATGGGCTATTGTTCCTTTACCTTCAGCCTACACTGACTGATTGGCCCCAATAAGCAGATGACCATTCTCCCCCCTCAGTTAGCAGTATGCTACTTGCTCCCAAAAACAAAACAAAATGTCAGAGTAAGTTTTGCTTGACCACACCAAAGAAAAACAGTTTAAAAGCAAAAAAAAAAAAAAAAAAAAAAACAAGTTCAGATTAGCTGTGTAACAATCCCAGGATTTGTACTGGTCTTTGAAAGTAATATTCAACTGTCTAAAGACCAGGAATGGGAACAAGTCCTTCTTTGGTGAGTCTGAGTCAAGTCTCAAGTCAAAACACTGCAAGTCAAGCTTCAAATCATTTGCCCTCAAATCCAAGTCGAGTCCAAGTCTTTCCATCATTTTTGCTGTCAAGTCACAAGTCATCAAATTTACCTATGTCAATCTTTTTTTACATATAGTGATTTAAACCTGCTGTAGCAAAAACCAACCACAGTACATTGTAGGTTATGTTCTTCATAGGCAGAAATGGTTGAAACGAGAGTGTCCACTCTGTCACGATTGTCCTCACAGTTTTTACATCCGTTTATAAGCAGGGAATGATTCATCTTTCCAAGAAACTATATTGACAAAAGTATTGGAACACACCTCTTAATCATTGAATTCAGGTGTTTCATTCAGTTCCATTGCCACAGGTGTATAAATTCAAGCACCTAGCCATGCAGTCAGGTTTACAAACATTTGTGGAAGAATGAGTTATTCTGAAGAACTTCAGGCGTGGTTCTGTCATGGGGCGCCAACAGGGTTGCTGAAACTATGCAAGCTGTGCAACCACCTAGAAACTAAACATGGACAGCATTCATCCAAGCCTCAAGAACTCTTTGAAAAGAGGCCGACAGAGTATCTGAGCTGCAGCAAAGCAATTGAACACGCATGTGTCAGTGGGGTCCTACTGAGTAGCAAAGCTGACTGCAAAAACGGGGCAGCTTCACAGCACTGGGGAGGGTTCGATTTTACCTGCTGCCGAAGAGATGGGTAGAGTGGTGGTTAGTGAGAAAACGGCTAAACCACTTAATGTGATTTCTTTGTCTGATGACACAGTACAGTGATGTATTGATGATATGGCACAAAGCAGCGAGTGAGCAGAATTTGAGCAAAGCTGTTTCTGTGCTCTGAGTCGGCCAGACATTGTCAGATTTGTTTGCTTTTGTCAGATATGAATATGAGGAGAAATACACAAAGATTTTTTTTTGTTTAGTAAGCCTTCACCCTCACATACTGCAGCGGAAACCATCTCTGAAACTCTGAATGCATTCACGATGTCAGGATATTTCTTGTGGACATTTTCGGCCACTTAAATGGACTCACTATATCCCTCCATGCAGGGACCATGTTTCATGTCCACAGTGAGAGAGAAGCCACAGTGAGGAAGCTCAAGCTGTGGGACAGAGGAGTGGTTCAGAACAAGTAAGAGTTCATTGATAATCTATCTGAATTTCTCAACAAAGAGGACAGGCTGATCCCGATCTCCATTGCAGGTGCGGTAAGAGAGCGTCCGCGAGCCGTGGGGAGGTGACTTCCCTGTGCTCAGAGATCAGCACAGCTGGACACAGAATCCATTTGTTCCCCATAATGATGATACCATGGCAGCCTTGTGGAGCTATCTGGTAATACTGCTTAGAAAATGATCTTAACACAAAACTTAACACTTGGCACATTTCTGGATGCTTGTTTACTCAGAATATACTGATCTGTCTAACAAGGCATTGATGTTTCTGATGCCTTTTGCTACTATTTCATTATGTGAAACTGGATTTTCAGCACTTCTGGCTTTAAAGACAAAGAACAGGATGTTGGGTCTGATCTCTGCCTAAGGGCAGATTTAGGGCTGATTTATACTCCATGTTCACAATGTGTACACATCATGGCCATCGTGCATTTTCTGCGTTAATTCCATGTGTCGTCTGTGCACCAATGTGAGGAATTCAAGCTGATGTCCATTCAGCCAGACATCAAGACCTTAAAAGCTGCTCTACAACATCATCACCCTTCTCATTAGATGAGTTGCACATGCTGCAATGTAACATTACCCAGTATGTGAGTTATATCCAGTGTATCAAGAAACTCTTTGCGGGTGGTGTCAGATATTGGAGTAAATCTTGTGTTTATGTCAATTTATGGGATTCTTAGAATGAGCGCTTTGTTGTGTAAACACCTCAAGTATTACATGGCAATGAGCCCTACTGTTATGGATTGTAATAACGGCAATAACTGCATCAGAATGCATGTTTAGAAAAATTTGAAATTTTTGGCCTGATTTATCATTCAATTGATATTTTCCGTCTGTTATTTCTTCATGGTGATAATGGGTTGGATATATTGTGAAATTTTAAGCCTTTTATTATCCAGTTTAAAACAGCCAGGATACAGGCTTAACATCATCGTTCACACTTAATTTCTTACATTTGTTGCTTTACAGATTGTTACTTATACGTGGATGGATTTTTAATATGCACTGCATTGCCATAGACAGACATTCAAATGAAATTGTTCTGCTTAGGCTGATATTTGGAAAGTAATTAGTTGGATCTGGGCAGGGGGGCAATATGACATGCTTTCATGGGGCTGAAAATCTATAGCGGATCCCCCTGCTTGGAACACCTGTAGCCATCAGCTCATTACATGACAGAGTGCTAAGATGCACTTCTGGGAATCCATTCTGCCATCAGACCCTATGGCGCACTGCAACGCGCCATTCCCCTCCGCCAACGCGTCATTCCCCTCCGTCAGCCATATCACTCCAGGACGCTACCCATCTCTGCAATGCAACATGCCCAGTGCTGCCTGTTAATTGCACATATACCATCTGCTGATTTATTTGTGAGGCTGGACTCCACATCGCTGCCACGCCCCCAGTCTTCCTCTTTGTTATTAACAGATTATGTCTTAGTGTAGTTCCAGTTTCGCTAATTGCTGGTCCCATCTATGTAACTGGTCTCGCCAGTGTCCACTCCGCACAGGATTGTTGCTATGAGCTTCTATTGATCGTTCTTGATCCAAACAACAACAAACATGCTTTATTTGCCATTTGCACAAGTACAGAGACACTGAAATGCTTCTCTTGCTTTAATCAATCTGAGAAAGATGTCTCTGTGTTTAAATGAATAACGTTGCTGTTATGACAGCCCGGTCTGTTTAATGCTACATATAATCTTAAAAATGTAAAATATTTTCAGTCATTATGTATTTTCAATAAAATATAAAAAAATTCCATCTTGCATCCAGAATAGGTTCCAGACTCCCTGCACCCCTAGAATAGGACAAGAGGGTACATAAAAGGGATGGATGGATGTGTTATTGTTATATGACAGATGTTTGAAGGAATGCAAACCTGGCCAGTACAATAATGATAAAAATATGAATATCAATAATTTACATTTATTTATTAGGGAAGCACACTTATAATTGAAAGATTGCTGGTTCAAATCCTTGACCACTGAGGGACCCTGAGCAAGGTACCGTCCCCAAGCACTGCTCCCCGGGTGCTGAATTAGCTGCCCCCTGCTATGTCACAAAAGTCACATATGGGTTAAATGCAGAGGACACATTTCGTTGTTGTGTGCTGTGGTGGGTCAACAATGACAACTAATCACTTCAATAATAAATAGTCGTAGTATCAATCACATGATACATCATACCTGAAGGAAGCTCCGATTCCCAGCTTCGAGTCGCTGGGCTTCACTTTGACAAGACGAAGTCTCAGTATCATCCATCCATCATTAGTTCTAGCTGTTGCTGCCCTGTGTTTGCTGCTAGTCTACTTTGGTTGTTCCTCTGCTGCCACTTTCTGTGTGTTTATGTCCACATTTACTCTTAAATGGCTCAAACTAAGTTTAGAAATGTAATATTGTATTGTTAATATTGTTATAGACATTAAGAACTTAAAGTTCCCATTGCATTTATTTCAGAGCAAATATACCATTGTTTCATTTAGAAAACAATAGTCATGTTCAGTTGATTGTAGTGTGGGAAAAACCAAACAGCTAATAAACATCAGAATGAAAAACCACCACAGAAAATGGCCATATAAAAATCCAGTGTCTGCGCCTTCTGCAGAATCTTCTCCTCTCGTTTTCCAGTAGCTCTTGGATCATGGCAACAATTGCCACTCCCAAAATATTTTGACAGGAAACCATGGTAATGACAGTGACAACCGGAGAAAGGGAAGTTTGCCCCAAAGCTTGCCGCTGTATTCACACCCTACACCTTAATGAAGGGAACTCCCTTCAGCTGCGAGTGTGATTACAAAGAGAGTGCAGTCTGTAGTGGAGTGGGAGTGGCAAGGGGCTAACCTGGAAAAGGCCCTGACACCTCAGCTCTTTTTGGTGCCATTTTGTCTTTGGGACTGGAATGTGTGATGTGATAGGCAGTTGTCGGAATGCCACTTTATATCGTAACCACCAGCTGACCCCCCCCCCCCCCCAAACACCTGATGCTCATCAATCATTTTGACACAAACCACATAGTATTACCTTTCATAACGTCAATGTACTAAAAGTAATGTTGAAATTTAAAAAATAAATATATAGTTAATGTAAAGAATGGTGAACAATTACAGAGGCAATATTTAGATCCAGTTGGCAACTTCTCATGTCAGGTTCAATGTCCAGTTGATTTATTTCCTTTTTCAGTTCAGTTCAACAACTGTTGAGAACCGAAGCTTATGACTGCAAGTCATTGGAAATGGTAACAGATGCTTCAGCCACGTCATACAGCAAGTGCAGCATATTATAAACAAAAACTTTATTCACAATATAATACGGATTTACAAAATGGTATTAACAATAGTAAGTGCAACGGCTGAATCACACTCATGCATCAAAACAAACAGCAGAAGCACTAGATCACATCACAGGCTATTGCAGAGTAGCAAGGATGCCACCAGCAAACTGACCATCTTGTTCTAAATGTGTGACATCATTTAATGCTTGGTGCATAAATGTAAAACACTGAAGAAATTGGCACCAGTGGGGAAAAAAAGAGCTGGTCCACAATAATTCAGACTTTGTAAAATACTATATTCTTTCCTTTGTCCTAAACAGCTTTAAGAGAGATGACTGTGAGCCTACAGACCAAGCAGACCCTCGTAGACCACCAATGGTCCAGGGACCACCTTTAGGACCACTGGACTAACCTAACTGCATGTCATCGAACTACCTTGGAAAACTAAAGTATTCAGATTAAACTCATGTGGACAGGGAGAACATGCAAACTCTACACAGATGCAGACCGCGGGGTTGAAGCCCTCAAACCACTGAGCCGCTGTGCTTACCAGCCTACAGATACATTTATTTTATTGCAAAGTGTTTGTGCTTCATCAGTTCTGAGGCATGTACATATTAAGACAATGTTGCAAAATTTAACTGAGGCTAGCAGCTTCAAGGCATAAACAGTGACATAAAATAAAAGTCAAAGGCATTTTCAGCACAGTTTGTAGCCTGAGAATACATGTATTGCAGACAGAGGCATGGTCCTCCTTTACAACAAAATACCAGTTTATCTGTGCTTTGAGATGACAGAAGAAAATTCATGCCAGCATGTTTCACCTCTTCTTTCTGCTCACTTAACTCTGGACCAATGATGAATGGATTTATGAGGGGAATGTGCAAAGTCCTGCTTTTCTCATATCAGCAGGTGTCATTCACAGCTCCCCCTAAGCTCAAGGCGAGTCATGCAGGTCAGGTTTGGTTGAGCTCAGGCTGCACCTGAGAAACTGGACCACATGCTGAGAATTGGAAGTGCAGGCCTGCCCAGTCAGTCTCTTCATTGTGGCACACTGAAACCAAATCACCAATCTACTTCTTCTGCAAAAACTTCATCTTATTCCCTGAAAACAGGACCAAGCAAAATTAACCAAATATAGTTTGTGCTGCAAGCACGGTGGACAAGGAATGATGTGTGAGGAAAGACAGGCTCACTTACCCAGTCCCTTGATGAACTTGTTCACTCCAGTGGGCTCAGGCTGTGGGTTTGAGTTCAGATGTTCCACAGCCCTCAGTTCAAATAGTCCTGTAAGGGAAGGAAGGGATAGTCATCCTTTTGGAAAAAGCCACACACATCTACTCTGACCAAATCCACTGTACCCTACTACACAAAATGGAGCCATTCTTCTGCAGAAACACCAAATGTTTCTTTCTCATAATATGCTAAACATTTATGGCTAAATAGCTTTTAATTAACACATTTAATAAATTATGTATTATGTAAGACAATGTCCTTTTGCCCAAAAATATATTTGGAACTTAAGCTGAACTGATACAACACACTAATCACAGTCAGACTGATGTCTTGTACAGTACACTAAGAAATTCCCTAAGAAAATTCCTGGCTGTAATAATAGTCTCCAGGTCTCACCCTTCACACCGCCCTTGCGCAGTTCCCGGTCCTGGATGAAGCCAGCAAACATCTGTGTCTCCATGAAGAGCTGCAGAAACTGGCGTGCCCCCCGCGAGGGGTGCGACTTGCGGAAAGCGTCACGCTGCAGCTCCCGTGTGCCCCCCGCAGCCTCGGCCATGTGAGATTTGTAGTGACCCACCAGTTCCACAAAGAAGTGCACAAATGCTTCTGATATGAGTGAGTTCAGGCTCTGCTCTTCATCTGAGCGCCATAGTGACAAGAGACAAGGAGACAAAAACAAATACAACTAATATTACAAAGGGCAAAATCAGTGTGCTGCTATTTGGTTTGAAAATTTGCTTGTGTACCTTCCAACTCTTCCACATTTACTATTTGCACAGTTGTTACACAATGTCAAGTGCTTGTAATGTACTGGCTGTCTTGCTTGTATGTCACTTTCGACAAAAGCTTCTGCTGAAATTAAAGCAAATACAAGTATTTTATTCACTGTTGATAATTAGTAGGGGTGTAACGGTACACAAATCCATGGTTTGGTACAGACCTCGGTATTGAGGTCAGGGTACGCTGCAATTTCAGTACAGCTGAGAAATTGTTTTGAAATTATTGCAAACATTATTATTATTATAAACTGCAAACACAATTTGGAAGATTTCTAAATCAGAGACAATGCATCTGTTTACAGGTCTGAATAACAAGAGACACATATTTGCACATTGAAAAAAGACACTCACTGGCCACTTTGTTAGGTACACCTTGCTAGTACCGAGTTGGATCCCCTTTTGCCCCCAGAACTGCCCATTGGATCTTTGATGAACCTTATAATCACTTTACTTTACAAGGTTGATAATCTACACATAAAAATGTGCACATGATCAGATCCAAACCCGTAACTGCAATGACAGAGAGGAGCAAAATTGGAACTGTCAAGAGAGGACAACCAAGAGTGAACAGAGATGTGTCATATAAATTTATTCCGTGAATCTTTTTGCAAACTTCCCAGGAACACTGCACAGGTCAGGCCTTCTAAAACTGTCGAGCCTGAGATGGTTTTCTGATAATCCTGTAATAAAGTTTATATTGATTTTTAGTTGCTAGCCTCCCCAAATGGCAAATTAAATCTGTAGCAGTCTGTCTGTGAGTGTGTGACAGCGACTAACCACATTTAACCATTCAAAAGGTGTCCCGCCATCAGGCCAGATACAATCACTTGTTTGGCAGTCTTCCTTGTTGTTTTGTGGGCAAAGAATTGGTGAAAGAGCCAAGAGCTAAAAATAATTTGATACACCTAATAGAGCATTGCATTAAAAATGCAAAGTCCATGGGTTCAGATCCCTGGGAGCAAACCTAAATTGTAGCCCTTCCCCTCTACTGTACGTCTTTTTGGATAATAGCATCAGGTAATAGAGTTACATAGTTTTTTTGTTTTTTTTTTTTGATAAAAAATAGTAAATGGTGGCCCCTCCAGGGCTTCATATGTACCATACAAGTGGAATTTGAAATAAATGAATATTTCAGGTATGGTTTCAGACCTACTTCAGAAGGACTCTGAGCATTCAGGTGAAAATACAGAAAAATGAGCTTCACTTCTAATTACTGTATCTGCAGAGTGCTGGACCAAATAAATCAAGTGAAAAATGAAGAGGTGGCACTTTGCATAATACGGTTTTATTACTCAACGTCTCTGTATCATTCAGGTAAAAATACAATTCATTAGCTTTCACACCTCCAGGTGATCCATCCAGTACTTGTAGAAATTATGCAGGTTGGTGAGTGTGTGCCAGTTCTATTCTCCTCATTTCTAGTTCTTGTGCTTTTTTGTGTTTATTGCATTTAACTTTATCTTTCATGGATATATCATCCCATCACCTACACCAAAAGAAATGTCTTGTACTGTTTGTACTTGGCAATAAAGATTCTGATTCTGATGCATTATAGTCTTTGTAAGGTGCAGCCTACCATCTGCTGCCTCTCGCAGACCTGCACGCAGCACTGACTCACTCAGGGACTGTGACCGTGACCTCAGTTTATACCTTGCTTTTATTAAGAGAGGCTGATTAATTTCCTTTATCTATAATGCTAGCATGCCTGGGGGGGGGGGGGGGGGAGCCCACCCAACTTCGGCCCCCC
>JAODJU010000038.1:3672293-3685110 GCA_026776725.1 Gnathonemus echidnorhynchus
GGGCAGAGAGTGATCACTACACAAAACAAAACAAATCCAGGTGACGAGCTACAGAATCTTTCACATCTGTGTGCAGATATGTGGTCCACGGTGGTACGACCCAAGCAGGCCCACCTGACTCACCTCATACACCTGCACTGAGCCCCATTCCAGCTTGTATTTAATCAGGCTTAGAGAAGCATGATGGCTGACTACTGCTGTACCGCGACAATCCAGACATGGTGTACACAAGGAAATCAAACTCAAAGCGTTTTTGAAGAAACAATAACAAACACCTTTCAATTTCTTTATGCCCACTGTCTGTTCATTTGATTTTGCTCTAGAGATATTTTACCCTATACTACAGTGATGCTTTTGTTTTAGTACACAATACTTGCAATTACGGTATTAACTAGCATTACTCATAACTCAAAAAAGTTGACGTGACAGAAAAAAACTGAAAACAGATATGGAATCACCGTGAAAAACTAATTTGGAAAAATATGTTTAGGTCTTTGATGATTTAAAAAAATGGATTTTTGTTGTCCTGTGTAATTAAAATTGCAGAGCTTGCCAAGTTTTTTTTCCGTAACAGAATGACAGACTGACGAGTAACAGAACTGATCATGTTTGCAATTCGCACCATACACTGAGATTGGAGAATGTAGGCTTCCTTGTCATCCCACATATAAATGACAGTTCACAGTTACCAGTAAAGCCTTCTGGTACAAGGTGCCACTATATTATGAAACGGTTTGCCAGCTCATGTACCGAACTGGTCTCTGTCTTTAAATCTCAACCGAAAGCATACCACTTCAGTCTAGCTTACTGGCAAATTGACACAAAACATGCCATAACTACGGCTGCTGGTGCTGCTGTACATGCCAGTTTTATCTACTATGCTTGTCCATTAATAGGTGCATCTTCTGACCACCCATGCTCTCTGCCTTCCTTCCTAAACGTCCGGATAGTGCCCAGGGTGGGCACCACCTGAGCTGGAGTCCTGGTTCAGTCCCATTTTTTTCTTTTTCTATAATGTTAGCATGCCCGGGGGGGTACAGTTTACCTTGGAACCCCGCCAGTTTTTTTTTTTTCCCTCCCTACTCTGGAGTTTTTGGTTCCTCTCCTCTGGCTGTCTTTCATTCTTTGTATCTTCCCTTTTCATGTATTATTCTGTATAATTGATGCAGCAATGTATCACAACTCCCCCATGTAAATGCCTTGGGCACCTGTTGTGAAAAGCACTATATAAAAACAAACTGAATTGAACTGAACGAGAAAGTTTACAGATATACCTAATAAAGAGGCCAGTGAGTTTATATTTAAATTATTGCCAAATTCAAAAGAACTAATTTAATAAATATTTGCCTAAAGGACTACAAACAATACTTAAAACTTAAATTAACGTATTGGACTAAAATGAAATTTTGAAAATGTTAGATTTATTCCTGAAAAATAAATTTGCTGTGACACAATAGGTAAATCGAAGGCAGGCCTTAGATAACATCTTTAATGTAAAATAGGGAAAATAAGTACAAATCAGTACACACTGTATAGGTGGAGCCATACATTATGGATACCTGAGTTTGTCTGCGATGAAGATCACCCTCCTCTCCAGCAGCAGGGAGGCAAACACCTGCAGGAGGTGACCCACGCTGAGGCACTGCAGCAGGCTCTGGAAGTGCACGTGCTCCAGGCGTGAATCCACAGGCCGACACAGAGTCAGCACCTGCAGGGGGCACACACCACACCGGGCAAGCTCTCACCTCTACCATGCGGGCAGCACTGGGTGCCTCTTTGTCAGCTGGGTACATATTCACTCCCTACCTCATTCCCAGAACCAGGGAGGAAGCTCTTGACAGTGATGGTGCGTCCAGGAGCAGGGAAGGGTGCTTCCATCACACTGCGCATGAAAGGCTGAACGAGAGCTGGCGAGATTTCCCTCCGCCTCTCCACCTCCTCCAGAACCTACGTAGCCACACACACGGCGTGTATAATTATTAGGTAAGTGTGGATTTTCAGGATTGGTTTTATCTTTTAACAGATACAATGTTGTCGGTGAATCCAAGAATTTCATAGAATGAAAAAGTGAGATTTGTCTTTTTCAGGGGAAACTGTTAACAATTCGTTCACAAATTAATGTGCACAATTATCACCATAATGCATCCAGACAGGATTCTCTCAATGGTGCAGCAGTCAAAGTTCACCACGGTACTGGTTTCCAACTCAAAGCTCTCACAGGAGGAATAGCGTTTGCTGGACCTTCTTGAAAATGCAGCTTCAGTGAGTGGCACCAGCTTAGCATACCTTCAATGTAAAAATCAGAACAGCCCCTACATTCGAGTTCACACACCACTAAAACCATACCACTGCTGACAGTCAATGTTGACGAAATTTTCTAAATATCTCAGTGTAGTGTGCAGGGCAAGGGAGACAGCATTGTCTGTGGATTCGTTACACTGGAATGCAAACAGGTGTGGGTCCGAGGTTGCGGGGATGTTGAGTTTGATGTGCAACATGTCCAGTTTCCCCAGACACTTTATGATTACAAAGGTTAAAGCGACAGGATGGTAGTTGATTAAGAAGGAAACAATAGCTCTCTTTGGCATAGGTATGACTGTGACCTCCTTAAAGCACTGTACCACAATGCACTAAGACAGGGAGAGGTCGAAGGTGTTAGTGTACACTCAAGTCAGCGGTTTGGCAAATGCTTTCAGGACACATAGCAGGATGCCATCAGGGATAGTGGCTTTGTGAAATTTAACTCATGTCGGCCTCTTGTAGAGCTGTTCCTAGGGCTGGAGATACCTTCAGACCCCCCACATCCAAGCTGTGGTGCTCAAATGGAGCGCAGAAGCAGTTCAGCACAACTGGAATCGAGACAGAGGTGTCTAAGTGCAGCTGAACAGATTATGCAATCCATTTTTCAGGCAGTCCTTTCCATAAGTAAAGCAGATCACAGCTGCTGAAGTTGCTCTCCAACTTCTGTGCCTATTCTTTGTCAAATTAACAGTCCCCCATAGCTCGTATCTGGCAGTTTTGTACTGGTCCGTATCATTAGAAATGAAAGCCTTGGACTGCTTCCTCAATTTCAGATGGACAGCAGAGTTAATCCATGTCTTCTGGTTGGAATAGGAAAGGACAGCCTGGGAAGACACACACAAGTCCATGCAGAACCTGACACAGCCCGTCAGCATAGTCATTCTGGGTCCCCAAGGAGACCTTGAAGAGAAGAGGTGGATAGTTCAGGTTCAAAAAGTAAAAATCCAGACCAGGATTTTGTTTCAAACAACCAGATGAATATAAAGAGTCATAGTCAAAGTGTTCTACTGGTCTGTTGAAACAAAATCTTGGTCTGGACTTTTATTCTCTAAACCTGAACTGCCCACCTCTTTTGAAAATAGGTCCGTCAGTCCAATCGAGGCAGTTTTGAAGTTTGTATGTGTCTTCGGGTGTCCTGCACTGTACTTCCCTGGTTGCCTGTCAGGCACACTTCAGTTCCTGCTTGTAGACTGGAAGTAGAAATACCTGGAAGTTGTCAGATGTGCTTAGGTGCAGACGTGCAATGAACCTGCCCTTGAATGTGGTGTAGCAGAGGTTGAAAGGCTGGTCGCTCCTGGTGGGGCAGATGATATGCTGGTGGTACTTGAGGATGATTATCTTTGGGTTGCAGCAACGATGACAGAGATAGCTTCTGGGTGCTGGTTCTCGCTTAAAAAAATGGCAGCATAGAGCCTGTCCAGCACAGCCAGAGCCTCCAGCGAAACATAAACAGTGGTAAGAAGCCCTGAGGAGAACTCTCCTGGCAGGTAGAATGGCTGGAACTTCATCGTCAGGTACTCTGTTAAGCAGCACTTGGAAACCGCTTGCAAATTATTGCACCAATTGATGTTAATAAAGAAACACACACTGGCTGCCTTTGTCTTGCCACTGGTTTCTGTAATGAGTTTCCAATGGTGTACAGTGAAGGGGATGTATTGCACTGTCTACGCCAGGTCTCGGTAAAGTAGAACACACTGCACTCTTGAAGGACCTTTTGAGAGTCGACGCAGCAGTGTCATTTGTCCAGCTTGTTTTCCAGAGACTGGAGATTAGCCCGGAGGATAGTGGAAAAGGGATGCTGGGATGGACACCATCCACTTCATTGCCCCCTTCTCTGCTGGGTCTGTCAACGGTCATTGTCGTTTGATCCAGTCGTAACATTTTGTGGAATTTCCTCAGTAAATTAGGAATTAGCTGTTTGCCGGAACAAGTACCAGACTAGTGAAAAGCAACTTGGTCACATTTATTTCAACATCTAGTTCAGATCATAACAGTGAATTTTTCAAACACATTAAACGGAAAATCAACTTCTTGTTTTTATACATTTCATTGTGTTTCAAATTTGTGGAGACTTTCCCCATTACTGCCTCTCCACATGTTTTGCACTGAGTCTTGTTTTCTTTCGCATCAAATGTGAAATTTATCCACATGTCAGTATGTTTTTCCTAACTAAAGCTGACTGTAACACAGACCAGGCTTGGACAGCATCTAATTTTTCATTTTTTTTTCACAGACACACTATAAAGACAGAACTGCATGTATCACATGCTTGAAGCCAGCGAGATTAACATTATCATGTATATCAAATGCACATAAACAATCAACACTACATAAAGATACTACTTCTGATTGGATCAGTTTCAAATTTGTCTCAGACATTTTCATCTAAATTTTATTCCTTGACGAAAGTGCCAGTACATTTCATCATAGTTTTTGCCGTCATAAATGAACTTTTATTTTATTACCGTCTCATTTTATTTTTTTGACAATTTTTGTCACAGTTTTCATCAGTGAAATTAATACTGCCTTGCACAGGGTAGTATGTGTATCCAGTATTATGTGTTACACATAATGAGCACACAGGTTACCTTAGCAAACAGGTTGAAGCACCCTAACCTGCTGACGATACAGTGAACCTCAGGAAGCCGCTTCCCCTTCCCACTGGGCTGAAATGCAAACACACAAAGCTATTAGACAAGCACTGACGGGCACCTTACGGCCCATAAACACACATGCCCTTACTTACCAGTTACTTACCAGGATCTTTCGACAGTAACCAAACCATCGGCTTCCATCTTCTCCAGTCAGAACGAAGGAAAAAGTTTCACTGCAGAAAAGAAGAAAAATTACTCGAGACTGTAAAATGTTGCTTATTGAAACAGGCTGGGGTGGAAGTAGCTAATATGGTCTTCACATACATTTATCACATAGACCTATGCTTGATCAGACTCTGACTGGCTTGTAAGAGAGGAACTAGCTTTTGCATGCCTTGAAAAAACAGACTTCCACGTTTAAGTACAGAGTGGTAATTTCAGAACGACCAACGTATGCTACCAGGAAATCTCCATAAATACTTTGGCTCACTTCTGGCCATTGTGCTTATTAAGTTAAGGGCAAAGTAAAATGGTGGCCCAATGTGAAATCCAAACACTTGAATAAATTAATTACTCTACTGCAATAGTAATTTGATCCATTTTTTCAATCAATTTAAATATTAGAATGTGAACTTTGAATCTAAAAAGTCAGTGTTTATCATCTGAATAAAAACCACCATTGTACTACTTGGCCACTACAGTAGAACAATAACATGAGGTGCTGAGGAAATCCAGCAGAACAACACATTTGGAGCAGAGCCACACAGGGTAGCCTCCCCAGCCAGACCTTGGCAGCTCTCCGCAGGGCCGCCAGTCCTGAGAGTCGGGGAAGCAGAATTTGGGAATGGCCTTCAACCTGTCCTCAGTTTCTCGAGAATGACGAGATGACTTCTCAAACTAGACCAGAAAGGAAGGAAGAGTGAGATAAAACTGATGAGCAGAATTTCCAGAAGAAAAACATTAGATTAGGTTCATTTATGCACAAAGTGATAAATGTAACTTATATATGTACCAAAGACCAAACACTACTGATACATATAAGTGAACAAGTATAGTAGATAGGGAAATATTTTTCTAACTTAAACTTTATACTTTATTAAAATTATACTACCTACAGTATTCTTTATGTGCATTATGTAAAATTGAAAGACGCCAATCCACAATATCTTATATTTTAGAATACCAAAAAAGCAAATGCAAACATGTTAACTATACCAAAAAATACTATAAAAATATTTAAGAAGCATTCTGAGATACTTCAGATATATCTGTCCTTAAATATGCATGTTTAAAATACTATGAAAATATCTGTAACTGTACACATATAAGCATACAAGACAGTGTTTGGACCTGGGGTTGGGAGTCACAGGAATCAACCATGGTCATAATGACCAGTCAAATTTAACACAAACGTGAGTGAGTATGAGCATGACAGTATAGGAATATACAGGAACTGAGAGTAAAGTACAGCCTCCGTACCTTATTGGGAAACTGCTGTGTAATCTCTGGTCTGTATGTGTTCCCTGGGGAACTCCTCCGCAGTGACACCACTGCAAAGAGCTGGAAGAGCTGCTGCTGCTGTAGACAGATTAAGTCTCGCTCCAGTGTGCTGTACCGCGGGCTCCGGCGCAGCGTCGACTGCACATGCACACACCGCCGTCGCCTGTCTGTGAAAAGCACACAATAATCACTATAAAGCCAAAACCCAACTGCATAGGAGAGGAAGGGCTGTAAAGGCATGAGTCACGCATGTGCTGGGCAGTTTCACCTACCACTGCAAACAAAGTGCTGCCTTTGTCTTAACCTTTTTTAATTGGGTATATTGTTCTCTTCAGAGACACTTCAGGTTGAGAAAGCCAAAATCTAGAACAACATTTTGTTTCAACCCCCCATATGTTGAGTATAATGAATCACAGTCACAGAGTACTCAACTGGTTGGATGAAACAAAATCTTGTTCTGGATTTTCATAGAGCAGCTATTTCCATCTGTGGATTGTGAGTGGTAAGACACTTCAATCACACTTTTCATTCACAAGCAATTGGAGGGACACAGCTGGTTACGGTTAGGGTGTCTGACCTGTGCTGTCGTCTTCAGGATCACTATCTGTCCCACTAGTTTCTTCTAGATGGACGAATAAAAAGGGAAGGAAGTTGGAGAAAAGATACATAAGAAAAGAGTGAACGATAAAGACAAACCAGACTTCTGCTGTTTCATCTACCCCTGTATCCACATTCAGAACAAGACTGCATAATTATCTGTGAATGACTTTGAATGTACTGTATGTGAGTGTATTTAGGTGTTACTATGTGTGAGTGAGTATGTGTATGAGTATGAGTGTCCCAGTATGTACGGATGAATACGCCTCTCACCCCTGACTGTGCTGTCATATCCATTCCTCCCGTGACTCCTCAATCTCTTCCTTCCCCTCTTGATGTTGAAGATTTCCTGGATCTTGCTCACATACTGCAACAGAGAACATATGATATTCCTGGACTACACATCTTCAGCTCAGACTCCACGTCAACAGAATTCCAATTCACACCTCCAGTAACACACAGGGTAGTAGGGTCCTAAAATCTAGCAACTTCTAAAACTAGAAAATGAAGTTTCTGAATAAACTTCAAATAGGCTTGAAAAAACTAGTTAAATGAAGTTGAAAAAAGTTTTTGCAGGTTTTTTTCTGGGCAACTTGGAGTGTATAATCTTAAAGTGGAGTCTATAATGTTTAAACAGTGAGTAGTGTAAGAAGTTTAAATTTTCCCAGTGAAGTCAATGAGTGAAATCTGATTGGCTGTGAATGGCTCTGCTTCATTTTCAAACCTTGAACCACAGTCACTCACTGGCCAACTGTGGAAAGTTTGGAGATCCTGCCATCAAAAGTGTGAGAATGGCAGTTCAAATTTTCCAATTAAAGTAAATGAGTGAAATCTGATTGGCTGATGCTGGCTCCGCCCACTTTTTCAAACCTTAACATTCCCATTAAAGGCAGTAAGTTAAACATCACAGCAACCTAAATCTGTATCGCAATTCCACCAAGGCTCAGGCTGAAAATCCATTCCATAGCATCTTTGCAAGCTAACAGCATTTGGGGATTTCCCGAATATGAGGAGGATATGAGTAAGCAAGGTCCATCTTGGAGAGACTGCACCCATCCAAACAAGGGTCCACCACATTGCTGATAAAGGGTTGCACACATGTGCCTAATCACTTCATACTTGCATTCATATTAAAGTTTCCCATCATTGTTGGCTTTTTCTATCTGTGCCACAGAGATTAACAACAAACCCCACATTCAGCTTGTGTTTAGTCATAGTCATAGTTCATTGACATAGTTCAATGAAGCATAGTTAGTCCAATAATAACATTTTTATGCAATCACATGGATTTAATACTTATAATCTAACTGTCATAGACATTAGGTGTCAATACACTCACACATATTTTACATTCTTATCAGTGCAGAGACTCCCAACTAGGTCAGGAAAATATGTATTGACAGACAGGACAAAGCTAAAGTAACCCACAAACAGCTAATTTATGCCTTGCTAGCCAGCCACTGAATAAACTAAATGAATCAATTCACAGAACAAATACAAATTGACAAAGCTAACAAGAGAAACTGACAATCTCGCAACAAAACATGTCACCAAATGATGTCGCCCACAGAGCCTGTAGGTTTTAACGTACACTGGGCTGATGGTGCCGCTAACGCTAATAGAAACATTTTAAACACTAAGAAGCTACAATTTACTAGGCAAAAAAATTAACTGTCATCAAAAATTTGAAAGTAGCGTCAGTAAGATTCCCGACACCAGTCTGCAACTTTTCTCACCTCTTCGTGTTGATCTTCAATGCAGCAGCTCTCACTCATCAGTACTGAGAGCTGAAGGTCCTGATTTTTCATCTCCTCTCTGTATTTCTAAGTGGAGCTCATCCATTCATACCTCTGTTCCCTCTTTTGTACCATCTTCCCCTTTCTTCTTCTAACTCACCGAAACCACCCCAGTCACATGTGGCTGGCAGCTCACCACTTCCCACTTAGACACCCACATACACACAATTTCCCAGCTACATCACTGCTCGTCAGTGCTTTCAGTAGATCAGTAGGTGCAGCACTGGGCTTTTAGCACTGGCTATACAATGACCTATGAAATGCATGTCAGTGTGTAACAAAAGGCAGAGAGCTACCTGGGATAGTGGCTGTGTTCTTGAGCGGTGCTTAGGCACTGCCGGTTTGGGAGCAGTTCTGGACATCGTGACTGTGGCCATGCCTGCTGGCCCCTTCTTGTGGCTGCTCCTCTTTTCCATTTTTTCAGGGGAAGCCAGCAGGACAGAGGGTCTGGGAGGAAGCTTTGGAAAACAAAGGGAATAGAAAGTAAGATAGGAAAATAAAGCATGGTCTCTCAGGCATACCCTTGGCTTAGGTATTAACCTGGGACAAAACATGCAGGTAGCTGCCAAATTGCCCATAGGTGTGTGTGTCAGCGAATAGTGTGTGTGTCAGTAAAGAGTGCGTGAGTGTGCGTGTGTCAGTGAATAGTGCGTGAGTGTGCATGTGTCAGTGAATAGTGCATGTGTGTGTCAGTGAATAGTGTGTGAGTGTGCGTGTGTCTGTGAAGAGTGTGCGAGTGTCAGTGAATAGTGTGCGAGTGTGCGTGTGTCACTGAATAGTGTGTGAGTGTGCGTGTGTCAGTGAATAGTGTGTGAGTGTGCGTGTGTCAGTGAATAGTGTGTGTGTGTCAGTGAATACTGTGTGAGTGTGTGTGTGTGTGTGTGTCAGTGAATACTGTGTGTGTGCGCCCTGTGATGGGTTGGTGCACCATCTTGGGTCATTCCCTGCTTTGTGCCCGTAGCCTCCGGGATAGGCTCCGGACCCCCCGCGACCCTGAATTGGACAAGCAGTTACAGAAAATGGATGGTTGGATGGATGGATGGAAAACATGCAGGTGTACAGCTCAAGAGTATCACTACATCTGGATGAATCTAATGGGATTAAGAATTTCACACAAGACCTCAAACAAGGCACCTGTTTTGCAGTTGCTTTTCATAGCTAAATTAAACCAAACACAGAGAGGTGAATACTTCAGGTCCAGAAAGTAAAAATCCAGACCAAGATTTTGTTTTAAACAACCAGTTAAGTATAACAAGTTAGTCACAGAGTACGCAACTGGTTGGTTGAAACAAAATCTTGGTCTGGATTTTTACTTTCTGGACCTGAAATGTCCACCTCTGCACACACATATATATACTACCTGCTGAAGAAGACTCACCAAGATCTAGCAGATAAGACATTCTGTAACAATAACACACAATAGGAAAAACCCCCATGTGAAGACAAGCCAAACAGGATTTTTTTCCACGACTGCTAGCATCTCAACAAAACCTGAGGGTATAATCAAGAAGAAGATAGAATCTCGAAATTAATCAGTACAGAGGTTCCCAAATAGGGGGGGACATGACTGGATAATGTTGATCTAACCAGCTTGAAGCACATAAACCATGCATCCATCTGTTAAGTAGAATCCATGCAGTTCCTCTGCAAAATCTGTCTGTAAACTGTTTGGCCATAGTCAGCTTTAAATAGGGAAAAACGTATCAACATGGATAGTTTGATGCAAAAGAAAACAAGCCTTAGTATAAATTGTGCGGAGTGGCAGAAAAAGGCAAAACCTGCATACACATGGCCCATCGTGGATAAGATTGCCCACCCATGATCTAAACCCTACTCATCTCATACCCACCAGCTTCTACAGTACAATCTTTAGCCCCCCTACACACTCTCCCCACCTCTCCAAAAAATCTTTTTTAAAAGATCTGTCCAGATCTGCGTCCATGGCTGTTCTTTCACATGCCACCACTAAATGACACTGCTTCAATTTAGCTATTTGTCTCAAAATGAAATAGACTCCAGATCATCACCCACACAATCTTCCTGAAATAAAGTATGTGAGACTGCAATTTGTCTCAAAAATTACTCAGTTATAGTTCACCTATACAAAGTGTCTGCAAAGTTTCCATTAAATACTTTTTGAGTTACCATGCTATCAAGAGAAGTGCCTGGAGTGGCTCCATCACTGAGCCACATCTTCCTACATAATAGGGTAAATAACCATATAATATTAACCAGGTTTGGTGCTGTGGGAAACGACAGCATCGTACTCCCTGGACAGCCCTGTCATTTGGCCTGCCCATCTAATCTGTACTCGTCTCACACTGACTAACTTGTACAATTTCTAGAAGTACTGCGTGGATCACATGGAAATGTGAAAGTTAATAAATGAGTTTTTACCTGAATGCTCAGAGTCCTAATTGTGACATGTAGACACATTAATGGTATGGAGAGGCAACAGAGTGTTATTTTATGTTTTGCATGATGTTTTTATCCATGAAGACTTATAGTAGAGGGGAAGAGATACTATTTTTGCATGTTTCCTGGGATTTGAACCCTGCAACCCTGTCTTGTTACTGCAACACTCAATGGGCTACAAGACAGGTACTGACCTTCTACTAACTTATTATAGCCATGTTTATTATGCATTATGAATGCTTTATGAATGCTCATGTGCCCATTGTAGGCACTTTCGGCAGTGGACAGGGGACAGCATGGACATTCTGATCGGTCTACAGCTACGCAGCCCCATACACAGCAAGCTGCGACGCACTGTTGTATTCCGAGACCTTCCTATCATGAAGGCCAGAATTAACTTTGTCAGGAACTTCTGCTACAGTAGCTCTCCTGTGGGATTGGACCAGACTGGCTAGCCTTCATTTCCCATACACATCAATGACTCCTGGGTGCCCATGACTCTTTCTGGTTCACCGGTTGGCCTTCCTTGGACCCTGTAGGTACTGACCACTGTGTACTGAAAATCCCCCACAAGACCTGCCATTTTGGAATGCTCTGACCTAGTTGTCTAGCCATCACAATTTGGCCCTCGCCAAAGTCACTCAGATCCTTACACTTGCCCATTTTTCCTGCTTCAAACACATCAACAGGTGCCACTGTAGTGAGATAAGCAGTGTTATTCACCTCACATGTCAGTGGTTTTAATGTTATGGCTGATCGGTGTATAACCAATAGTAATAGCCCTATACCCAGTATATACAGAGATTTTAGAGCATGGTGTGAATTCAAAAAGCCCAGTTAAGGGCAGTTCTGTGGGTGAAAACACCTTGATAATGATAGAGCAGACTGGCTGGACAGATTAAAGCTAACAGTATCAAGTGCAAAAATAACAGCTAAGTACAAGAGCAGTGCGCGGAATGGCTATTTTGAAGTATATCTGGCCACTGAACATATTTTGGTTCTCTAACCAGCTACAAAATACTAATATTGATTTGTTTGGCAACACTTTCTATGAAGGCAATGTCTATAAGAATCTATAAACACGTACATTCACAACACATTATAAGACATTAAAAACATGCCTGTAAATATTTCTAAAAAGGCATAACATATTATAGCCATGTTTATTATGCATTATGAATGCTTTATGAAGCTGTCATCAATAATGCACTGTAAATCAGTGTTTCTCAAACCAGATGGTCCACATTTTTGCTCTCTCCCAGTTCCCTGGACTGCATTGGGGTCCCCGACTACTATTTTTTTGAAGCACTGTTATACATACGGTACCTTTGTAATGCAGTATAAAGCATCCTTAATTCTTATACTGACCATTATAATGCTTTATGAAGGCATCTATAATGCATTATAGATGAGAGCTTTAAGTAAACTGTTACCATTTGGTTTACTCCTGCGCCAGCATGTTAATGGGATAACCCTGTTCACAATGAAAATAAACTCTGTGCTGTGTTTTAATACACCTCTAAAGAGTTTAGCTGGGATATCCATCCATCCATCCAGTTTCCAAGCCGCTTATCCTACTGGGTCGCGGGGGGTCCGGAGCCTATCCCGGAAGCA
>JAODJU010000038.1:3689586-3711877 GCA_026776725.1 Gnathonemus echidnorhynchus
TATTGTCATTTTCAAATCTATATAAATGCAAATGTGATTAAAGAAGAATAGCAACAGGATAAAATTAAAATTTTAGACGCTGCTCACTGGTGAGTTGTGCTATTTTTAGAACAGGTCCTCGGGTGACTCATGTGGTCCTTGGGGGCATCCTGGTGCCCACAGGCACCATGTTGGTGACCCCTGGTATAGAAAATGTGTGTAAAGAAAAAAATATACTATATCTATACATAAAGAGAGACGTTTATTTTCTTACTATAATGAAGCAGCTGAATTAAAAATAAATCAATGTTAATGGAAACTATCAGACTGGCCATTCACCTAGATTAGTCCTACAAGCAAATGTAAAAGGTTCATGAAAATATAATCAGTCCATTCTTGTTAACTAGTTTTCAGTCACTTGCAGTAATGGTGGATAGCTGTTGCTTTTTAGGTCATATCTTCCAAAACCCTACGCCAGACTCGCGGCGCTGTGCATGGGCAGTAATGCGCTGTGCATGGGCAGTAATGCACTGTGCATGCTAAGAAGCTCACCTGTTTTTGTGCTTGGGTATGCCGCTGCCGTGGAAGATGGGGCGAGGGGGACGTGGGCAGTTTGGGGGACACCAGCTGACCTGACAGCTAAGCTGTGATTGGTTGGCACATGAAGTCCACTTCTCGGCTTGGTTTGGCCTTCTGGGGACAGTCTTGGCCCCCTTGTACTGAAAAGTACGCTGAGGCTTTGGTGGGGGGGTTGCTGGGTGTGTGTCTCTGTGCTCAGTTTCGATGACGGGCGGCCGTGGTGGACTCTTCCTCGTCGGGGCCACATCACTCCCTTCCAACCTACACCAGAAGCCCCGGGATATATAGAAGCTCCCTGGAGGAAGCATCAGCGCAGGGTCATCCAAACCTAATGGTGGGGAAGGACACTGGTCCTCATCTGCCAGCTTCATATTTGCAAGCCCTCTGATGTCTTCACTGTCCTTGGCAATTGTGGAGCTGCTGGGATCCACAGACTCGCATACCGTTGTTTGAGAGACAGAATTAGGATCTGCTGCATCATCCAGGGCACCCATCATCCCATTAACTCTGCATGTACCTCTTCCCTGGGCATCCCTGAAATCCAGCCCCAGGCTTTTGGCCTTGGCCAGGCATGCCTTTGCCCAAGGTTCACATCTCTTGTTATTGCAACACGCTTCATTTCTATGGATGCCCCCAGAGAGAGTTCGGGACACTGGGACCCATTGCCCCTTGCTGGTACAACACTGCTCCCCTTCCAATTGGCTGCGACCTTCCCACTGGGAAATCTTCTTTTTTATGTTTATTCCTGGATCATGAATGAGATGTCTGCCTACTGAGGAAGGAGGCCCAGAGGTCACTGCCTCCCCAACTCCCCCTTGGCCTCCTCTTCCTGCCCCCAGGGTCAGCATGGCATTAGGCGGCAATACAGAGGCATTTGTGCTCCTCTATCCTAACGGGACAAGAAAGGTTCTACATCCAGTGCACGGTCCGTTTGTCCGTTTTCTGTCTCCTCCTTTACTGGATTATTCAAGGTTCAGGAGCAAAATGTTCTCATCCTCATGCAATAAAAAGCTTTCCTCCTGGGGACCCCTGTAAAGCATGAGACAATACAGTTATTTGCTCATTGATACACAGCCTAGCCTGAAGTCTGAGAGCCAAACAGCAGGCCAGGGGAACAGAGGTGGAAGGACGTGAGAGAGACGGAAGGAAAGCGGAGGAAACTGGACAAGGGCTGGGACTTTCAAGGTCAGTGGCCAAAAATATCCTGATGGAAAGGAGGGCGCTAATGACAGTCTGTGAGTGGGAGGCTCATGCTGTAGCCACTGCAATGTTGGGACTCAGACCCAAACCCAGTTCACTTAATCTCAAAACTCTCCTTCAGGCCCTGCACATGCACCCCTAGTGCAAGCGACTCGAGCACTGCAACTTCAGAATGCATCATGCCAGTCTCACTCAGAATCCAAGGAACACATACACGGGCATACAGATACAAAAAATACACATAACATTAATTGGTAAACCAATTTTTAGCCATGGTTTATCCAATCACAATAATTCAGACCACCAAAAAGCATCAAATGGCATATAATGATGTATATATAAACAGTCCACCCCCTTCAATATTAACTTTTTTTTCTTAATGTCCCAAAGTCTAGTCAATATTCAGGTAAATGGTTTCATAAAAGATCAGTTTTGCATATTTTTTCCCCCATCAGCTTTAATGTTAATTTTCTTTAGTAGGTCTGACCAGACATTCATTTCTCGAAGGGACGTGATCCCTACAGCTTAAATACAAAATATGGAACAAAAATTCTCTCTTAATTTCACTTACTATACTGCTACCGAAACTTACCATAACTTACTGGCTAGAATCTGCTACAGGTTAAACATGTCTAAGGGGCAATCTGAACTTGATATTTTAGTTGATTTTGATAGGGATATAACTTATGAATAAGCAACAATATTACTCATAGTGATAAGCCATTTTAATGCATTTTTTACGTTTCTTTTACGTTTCAAAAACTTCAAGTACTATTTAACCACACAATATGTCCAATACCCGTATCAAATAAAAATTACTTTTTAACTACAAGTTTTAGTTTATTTTGTAGCCTATTGCTTTAAAGTTGTAGTGCAACATGCCAACAAATGAACATACTGCATACGTAAGATTGCCAATATAAATACACGATAACTAATAGAGCAGTTTATTCTGAAACTCCCCAGCTCTATTCTAGACAGGGCTCCCCCTCCGTCCGGAATCTGAGTCAACCCCTGTACAAAACCACACACATATTCCTGTAGAACAGAGCTGGTCATTCCTGCTCCTGCAGAGGTTAGGTGCTGCCCTAATTTAACACTCACGATACAGAGAATCAGGTATTTCAGTAGCACCTCACCATTAGTCAGCTATGTCCACATAGCTACTGAAGGGCCTGATTATCTGTATCAGGTATGCTAAATTAGGGCAGCACCTAAGCTCTGCAGGAGCAGGAATGACCAGCCCTGGTCTAGAAGTACTGTGGTCATGTTGGGGGCATTGTGGTGGACAGAGAGGGGAAATGGGAGAAATTCCCCTGAGCTGGATGATTACCACTGCGGGCAATCGGTCATTTAACATGTTGCATTCCTGAAAAATGGAGAAAGGGGGTAGGAGGGAAAAAAAGAGACGGTTGAAGTTGCCTTTGTTCTGCCGGACCTACATCTTCCAGTCAGCATGGGATTCCAGAGCAGACCACGGCCAAGGCCAAGCACATACAGCTATCAGAAAGCCATAGCTCACTAAATTGCCTTGTGTGGTTGTGCGTATCCATTTAATTTCGTACGAACGAAATTGCAAAAACAAAGTTGACACAATGAAACTGTGAATAGGGGGCGTTTCCATTAATGGATGTCATGCGAATAATGATCAGCCTGTGAAATTAGGATGCATGTCTTGTAATTCAATATGGAGCAAGCTTATGTTACAAAAAACAGACTGCTTATGTCCGCAGCAGAAGCGTGTCCTGTTCTTACTCATTATGTTCTTTATTAAACATGTTGATGAGGAAAGTTATGGGATGTGAAATGAGGTGGGGTTGGCACAGTGTGCATTGATGATAATGTACAGAATGGATTCCTTGCAAATATTTAGCCGAATATAAAACATCCTGAAACACTGTGTTCAGAAGGCAACTGCTATATGAATTTTGAAAACATTATTTTGGCAAAGCCACAAATTATCAGTAATGTAAATTCAGTTGTCGTTTTTAATATAGCACTCTGCATAGAATTACCATATATAACTTGTATCTATTAATTTGCAAATTCTTTTTCCACTTTTCTGAGATGAATTCTGAAGAAACCCTGAATTATGTGCTTCCATTACCGGGCTTTTTATTTCACATCATCAAAATGCACACAATCTAGGTCAATGGCAGCACCATTACTGTTAGCTTCAGCTACATACATATATGCACATTTAGAGGAACACAGCAACAGTCTGTGTCATTACATAAGTATCAGTTTGTATGTGTGCAGTCATTGTGGAGCGTTTTGTGTATCAGGCATGTCAGTCTGTGTGTAAGCCTGCACTCCTTTAATGGTGCTTTGTGTGTGTGTGTATGTGTGTGTGTGTGTGCGCTCATGCACGTGCATATATTTTGCAGGAAGCCTTTGCCTGCTTCCTGAGTATCAGGATGAGAGGATCAGCAAATATCTGCAGGCTGGGTCAGGGAAGTTCACTCAGAAGCTCTTTATTTGGAACAATGCTGCAACGATTATCTGAATAGCCATTGTTTATTACGCAGTTTTCATATCGCTATGATCTGGGCTACTGGGATTTCTTGGTTTGGCGTGGCAAGCACTATTCTTAAGAACTGGGTTAAACAGCGATTAATATTACAGGCCTACAGAGGAGACAAAATGATGACAATTACATCAGAATGGCAACAAATACAGACCCATTTTACATCACGGTTCCTCAAACAGGTGCGAGGACTCTTCAGTCAATCAGTCCTCTAATTAGGGAGTTGCAGCGAAAACCCGCATACACACCGGCCCTTTGCGGATAAGATTGGCTACCCCTGCGTAACACACAGTCACACAGAAGGCATGCAAAGAAAAATATATGCTGTTAAAATACTCCGGCACTCAGGTGCACACATACTTGTCGTCATGCTTGTTGTCTTTTATTCCTTCCATTGTGTAAACAACAATTGCGGAGAGTGAGGTTTAAAGACCTACACACCATTCCACTCCAGTTATTTACAAACTGCAAGCGGTCCATTACCCGGCGTGTCTGCACATAGCTAGACTTTGGAATCATAGTCACATCAAAAATGACAGGCAACAGCTAACTGCAGCTTCACAGGCTGGGGTCATCACACCTTCCTTGGTGCCTGTCACATGATCTGACTCGCTCTGCACTGCATGACATTGGGTTGGGTGCATAGATAGCAGCTTTACCCAAATAAAAATAACAGTTTTACCGAATGATACATCCTGGCATTTACGGAATTGTTTAAGACCCATCCTGGGACTTGATCTGGCAATCTAGAGGTTACATATACATAACTATCTCTGCTATCCAGCGATCTTCAGAAAGTGACTCTACAAGAAACTGTAGCTCACAGTTCGGGCACAGCAGGCCTTGAAGAGCAGCTGCAGTGAGATACTTCCCCCTTTTCTGTCTGCTGCTCCCTGGACAGGCTCCCACTGGAGCATGTGATTCCCTGGCAAGCTGTGCAGCTGCTCAGACACTGTCTAATAGTAAAAAAATCTCTACTAGTGAGAAGAGCCAGTTAAGGCACCCGAGTCACTTAAAATAATAGCCACACAGACAAGTTTAAAACCGTAAGCAAGTTCTTAACAGCTATTTTTCCCAAAACAAAAAGCATGTCTTACATCTTCGTAAAGCACAAAACTTTCGGGGAAAAAAATGGATTCATAAAAAAACGCCTAGAAGCCCATTCATGCTGTCATGCTACGATGAATATAATATACAGAACAATATTACAGTGGAAAAAAACGGCATATAATGTGCAAATACCAAATTCTTGGTATCATATTTTTCTACGCTATAATCAACCGTTAAAACATAAAATTAGATTGGGGAGAGATGTGATGAAATTAACAGGCCGTTTCCCCCTAAATTGTCACGTATTTTGTAAAACGGCAGCTCACAGCTGGTTATCACAAGCAATTTATAACTTGTTACTTAATTCTAGTATTTTTATAAGCCGTTTTTTAAACCGCCGCGTGTATACTTTCATACACCATTAAATGTAAATATGACCATTATTACCCTCGTTCGGTAATTCCTTACCTACGGTAACAATCTGAAAGCGTCAAAGTGCAGCAGAAGAACAATTAAGCAGCTTGGAAAGGGCATCCCGGGGCTGAGCGCCCATTTAGCTAAATTTACTTTCAAGCTAACCAGCTAAAAAGTACAATGACATAAAAGGGACGGGTTTGTTCGCACAGCAAAACGACCAGAAAGTTCTCAACTACACAAATGTTATCTGCTTGATGAAGTCTGGGAAGACATGGGAAGCTACGAGACACGTAAAACCATGTAAGAAGTAACTGGCTAACTGAACTTAACCCACCTCCGCGGCACCGTATCCCTTCTCGTCTTGACAGTAAACCAGTATGGACGATCTTCAGCCGTTTTATATCCCTTCGCCGCCGCAGAAGTTTTCGCTAACGGCAGATGATGCGGAGAGCCGATGTCTGACGAATCCTCCCCAGTATGTTAATATGCGGTGCGCGGCGTGGCTGCCGCCTTCAGCCGTGACTCTGGTCCCGGAGTCCCGGAGACTCGCCCCCCGCGTTCGCACGCAGGATGCGGCCATTGAGCATGATCGGACTCCGCAGCTGGAGGAGGAAGTCCTGGGATTTAACGGGAGAAACGGGGACTTCGCCGGGCAAGATTTCATGAACTTTACAAGGCGAAAGGGTGCAGTGACTTAAAAATGTTTACAATATATTCATATTCCAGTTAAGGTATTACTGGTAACTGAGTGTTTTATTTGACAGTTAAAAAGATTTATAATCGGCGACATAGACACCTCTGTGAGTCACGTTTGATGTCGTGTTGTTAACCGGTATTAGTATATCGACCTTCATTTGTTTGCATGTCTTGAAATGTCATTTGAATCGTTTAGGACAGGTTCATGGAAATTTAAAATCATGTAATAAGTGAGCTGCCAGTTCATTGCCTGAAATAGTTACCCAGCAAACAAGTCTTTTTGGGGTCACTGTGGGCTGAAAATTGGGCCCTGTTTGCGTTGTGAAATGGAGAACACATGTGGGCCCCATACTGTGGGCCCCTAATGCAGCCCTTGGTATATATCCTGCACTTTGGGCACAGTGTGGGCTGCACACTGATGGCCCCATGGTTGTCCCCCTGAAGCCCACCGCATGAGCAATTAACTAACTTAACTAAATAATCCTTTTTGTGCTAAAAGGTGCATAGGGTGTCGACGATTTACCTCCGATCTTCAGTGCTGTTCAACTGGGCCACAGAAACTTAATTATTCACATTCTAGCATGCCTTGAGTCGCAGTCACTTGTAAAGAAACATCTATATTTGTGATTTTATGTATGAATAGTAAGTGTCGTCACATTGTGCTGTAAGCGCTGAATGTAATGGTTTTACCGTGGTGTGCGGGTGATTGCGTAGCGGTTACCCTGAGTGTAATAATTATGTGAATTGTTGGTTTTAGCTGTCTGTTGCTGCTAGTCTCTGGGAGTTTGTTGATGAGGTGAACTACTTGCTCTTTTAAACAACATGTCTGTTTCTGTTAAAACATGGCCCAAAAGCCACAATTGGTGACACTGCTGCCAGGAGAGGGATACTAGGTCAGAAAATAAATCGATGACCTAATCCGAAGAGTCCAATCAGCCAGGCTTCCAAGATGGCACCGGGACGAAGCAGCAGCAAACCTCACCCTGGGAACCTAGTAGTGACCTGATGGATCTAACCTGCTTCCCCAACCAAGCAAAGACGCTCTGAAGCTCCTCTTTATGGCGGGAAAAAACCCCAGGAGCTGTGTACCTCACTGAAGTCCACTGTCTTCGAAGGCTCTGTCTGCTCAGCCTGACTGCCAGTGAGCAGTGGGACTACTCTGCTCTAATAGCAGCACTGGAGGCGGGACAGTGAGACCTTGGGGGTGTTTGTGAAGGATCTATTGACGGGGAGGGGGGCGGGGCTACCTGCACTTCCCCAGAACTGGCTCTTCATGCCATTGTCAAGGCTCTGCCCCGCTTCCCCCACGGGGAGGTCTTTACATGGACTGCACCGCGGAGGGCATCCGTAGCCGAGCACTGATGGATACTGGCACCGTCACCCGTATCGGGCTAGGTGTCTCCCCCCCAGACACGAACCAGTTGGCCCCATCAGGGTGGGAAACAACAGGGATTGGCTCGTCTCTGTCATCAGCGTGTGCGCACTAATGAAGAGGAGGAGGCAGCCCACCATCGCACTGGCGGGAGGGACCACAGAGGCTGGTGGCGGTGATGTGGTGGGGGGATGCTTTCTTGGCACAGTTTGGGCCCTTAATTCCAATCGATCATGGCCCAAACACCACAGCCTACCTGAGTCCTATTGCTGACCATATGCATCCCTCCATGGCCACAATTTACCCATCTTCTGATGGTGGACTGTCATGCTGGAGGTAGCCATGTCACAAGGCAAAAGTCATCTGAAACTAGTTTCATGAACATGACAATGAGTTCACTGTTCTTCGGTGGTCTGCCCCATCTGGGATGTGGTAGAATGGGAGATTGACAGCATGGATGTGCAGTGCTGCTGTCAACAAATATTCTAACATTCATTATATGATTGAATTGCAAAAAGAAAGCAGACATTTGATTGTGGAATATAATATTCAATGATTAAAAAATAAAGCACTACCGTGGTTGTCTGCCTCGCATGAGCCTGTGATGCTGCGCTGAATGCATTACATGATGGACAGGAGTCACACGACATCACTTACATTGATTGAAATGAGTGAATAATTCCACGACAACTGTGTAATAATGATAACCGAGAGTTTAGCACCAGCTCGCCCTCAGAGAGATTTGCAGTCTACAAAGCCCCATTTGGAAATATTTCAGATTTTGGTCAGTAGATGGCAAAGTTGTGGAACTTTTTTATGGTTCTAGCTTCAGTAATGTAATTAGCCTGCTCTTCCATTATTAACAGATAGCTCTTCATTGTAAATTAGCCCTCAGGGTGAAATTTCTTTGTCACATGTCTTAGAATTGTGTACTTTAAAGGTAGGGTATGCAATTTTATTCTGATACACTTTTAGTCAAATTCAGCAAATTTCTCCTCGCAGTCCACTAGTTGTCCATTCTGTGTGTGCGCTGGAAAAAAAAAATAAATAAATAAAGAAGAAAAAAAACTGTTTCTATACAGCCCCAGATCTAACTGGGAAAAAAACAAAGTGAATCAGACCGAGCTGCTAAACTGTTCCAGCCAATCAGCAACAGGGGGTATTCACGGGAGAGTAGACTGGAGAAGCTGATTGGATGGAGTCAACCCTCTCCCTGGCCTGTGAATGAGCATGAACATCCCCTGTTGCTGATTGCATACCCTACCTTTAAACAAAAATATTTAAAAAGTGTATTCTACTAAATGAGTAAATATTGAGTAATGAATACGCTTCAAACACTGCATATCCCCAATGGTTTGATTATTTCCCATTTTATATCAAGAAAAAAAGTGATGTTGCTCCTTTATCACAGCACAGCTAAGTCATACTCATTCAATATACTATAATATAGTTATTTTATTCATTTTCTGATGTGTAGGTATGTAGATCTTATAAAGGACATGCTTATGTTGAAATATAACTGCTTGTATAGGTATATTTGTCTCTTGTTGTATTGGTTGCCCCGTTTATGTAAATAATGCATAAAAAAAAAGATATTCTAACGGATCGAACCATTCAATGTGTTTTTTTAGAAGTAATAATCAAACACTATTTTTTGGCTACTTTTGACAGTACTAATGTGCAGCTGACAAATCTGCAGAAACTGCGTGATTCTGTCACGTTGGCATGGACCAAAATCTCGGAGAAATGTTTCCAGCATCTTGTGGAATCTATGCCACGAAGAACTGAGGCTGTTTTGAGCACAAGGAGATCCCTCACACAATATTAGTATGTATACTGTCCCTAATAAAGGGATCAGGGAGGGTGGATTAGCGGCTTGCTCTATGCAGATATGATGTTCTTTCAGGTGGACAGGCCCATAAGTTAATTCACCAAACTAGGCCTTTAGAATACACCCTGTGAATTTGCTGGCTAGTCAGATATTGTGGTGAGGCTGGTTCTTTCAAGTGGTTCTTAGCTATCTAAATTTTAACAATGGAACATAAAATTACATTCCTAAACTGCTCTTCTGACCTATTACCTAAATCATTGATAAAATAACCAAATAAATAAATAATCTAGCATTATCTAAATATGAGTTCTTTTTTGAACATCATCCAGATTTACTATATAGTAAATTCTCTTGATAATAAAATGTTGTGCTACCTTAGTCACCTCATCTCAAGATTCTGCCACAACTATAGATGTCAGGAATTTTCATGCATCAGATTGTTGCAGATGAATTTTTGAACATATTGAAAAGTATGTTATATGTAACCACAGTGAGTTCTTTCTTCAAGCGCACATTGAGTACTTCATTTAATGTACAGTTTTTGGAAAATATTCCAGTATATGAGTGTATTCCTGTAAATAAAATGCTCAGTAGTAGTGCTTCTGTGATTTGGTCTTATTGTACTACTGTAGACTTCAAAGACTTAGACGGCAAAAAACAAAAAGTTTTCCCTTTTAAAATAATTATTTTAGTTTACATTTTATTTCCATTAATTGCACTTCGGTTTCTGTAAGTAACAACCTCTAAGACCAGGGTGTAACATTTTCCTTTTAGATAAATGCTTTTTGGTTAAAACTTAACTTTAATTCCTAATGAAAACCCTAGTATCTCAACAGACTTTGGCAGCTGAAGCTGAACACAAATCGGCTTGATTCTCCAAGGCACCATCTGCTCATTGGCACTTGATACCATCCTTGATGAGGTTCAGCTCATAGCACAGGGTCTCATAGCGGTAGGCCATGCGGATCTGTGCCACGTTTGTCTTCCGGATGTCATTGCCCTCTGGGCCATCTTTCTGGTAGCAATCTCCCAGGAAATGGAGCTTCTCCTGGAGATCAGTGGGTGGGGACAGAGGTGAAAAAGGGAAGAGTTTCAGAACGTGGAAAGTTTGAGGTTTCCACAACATCCCACAGCTCTATCATTGCTCTCTTTCTGAGTCTGGATTCTGTGTTTGTGCTACAATATTTCAAGCATGTGGCAGTGTTGCTTGTCTGGGCCTTAGTACCTCGTGAGATAGCCCACTCTGCAGAACACTGTTCTTGGAGATCTCACACATGTCACAGGTACTCAGTTTGAACACCTGAGCTGCGATGGCATACTCTTCCATCAGGGGCTCCTAAATATGTGAAAGAAAAAGGCAAAACAGTATAAATCATAGAGACAGACACACATACTGTATAAGTAAATGCATCAGTCCTCACCTTAGTGTAGTGGAACTGCATAGGGTCATCAGTCGATAAGGACACTATTAGCCCCTTCTTGTGAAATTCCAGGAGAGGGTTCTTGGCATATTCCAGGAACAAGCTGTTGTTGCTGAGTGGAGACATGGCGATGGGGATTTGGCTCAAGAAGTACAGGTACTGTAGCACAGGGCTCTGGAGAGAAAGTGGACGGGTAGGCAGCTTAAGCTTACGACTCCTAAAGTCCATTAACTCCTTGATAAGATCAGGCATACACTGAAGTGTGTTTTCTCTATGCTACAATTTGTTGAGGAGTGCTCAGTACAAAGTGTATCAGGTGTGTTAGAGTTTGCAGACCTTCTTGAGGTTCAGTCCATGGGAGATGTTGTCAGCTGTCATAAAGGCAGCTAGCAAATGTGTAACTGCCCCTGCTTCTCCGCAATGAGGCCTGAACATGAAGGTGTTCATCCCTCTTTGCCTAGTAGACAAACAGAGGCCAGCTTTGGACAACAAGTTAAGGCTGAGACTGTGAAACTACAGTGCCCACTGCATTAAATAAACACAAGTTTATACTCATAGTATTCACATGTTACCATTTTCAAGAATTATAATAAAATAAAAATGTTTATATTAAGCTACTCATTTTCTGTTCTAACAGGGTTAAGCATTTTGGTGGAAAAATAAAACTTGCTCTGTGTGGTAATACTGCTAATAGCTGCTATTATGATACTCACTTGCGTAGCTGGTTGAGCATCATGATGTTGGCATACATATAGTAGATGTAATAAGTGTATGATGGGTTCTTGGGAATATCCCACTTCTCTGGCTTGGGGCTGTTGGTGGAGAACATGTGACCACTATGCTTGGACTCATCGTCCACACTGTCGAACCCTGTCACCTGGGAAAAGACAAGAGGAGCCCTGCTTTTAACCTGACCATTAGTGGATTTCTTTGTACTTTTTTGTTTTGTTCAACTCCTGTGAGTCTCCTATTTTCATTTCCTTCATTCACTCACATGTTTGAGGAAGATGCTGAGCTCAGGATGGCTCTGCGGGTCAATGGTGGCTTGGAAAACAGGGAGGAAGATGTTCTCCAGCATCTTCCCAAAGTGGGGCACAAAGTTTCTTGCCCTGAAGATGTCACTGGGGGTTTCCATGGAGGGGGGGGGGGAATAACAGTCATTGGGCCAAATTATAGTGATAATAGCATAATGTATATTGAGGTCAGAAGTGGAATGTAATTAAGAGGTTAGAATGAAGGCTGACCATGTTTCACCTTTATAGGGATATTTGTCCAAACTCAAAGTACACACAAATTTAAAAATCACTTCCCCTAGAATATTTCGGATGGAAGTCTTAACAGAAGCCCCCCCAAAAATACAGATAACATATTGTTATTGACATGCACCTTACCAGTTGGTTAATGAACCACAGATGCAGAGACAAAAACAGGTTTATACACACCCACAGAGATACCTACTAAATTCTAGGGACTTGGATCATCCACTTCAAGTTGGGGGAGTAGACACGATGCTTATTGAACCAACTGGAAAGCTTGTTCCACTCATTTGCGTTGCAGCCATAGATGGACAGGCGGGGCTCTGCATACTGATATTTGGCATCTTCAAGATCACTGGCTACTTCCTATTTGACACAAAGGTTAGAGCTGAAAGCAGGCGATTTCCAGCACTGCAGCATTTAGGAAAACTTATCCAGATATGTTGCCGTTACACAGATACCTTTATGATGGTGGCAAAATACTCTCCATTGATGTGGTTCTCTGACTTCAGATAGAGGTCCCGCAGCTCACTGGCCCCCACTGGGTTGTACTTGGCATTGAATTTATCGAAGCGCTGGAAGGTTTGTCTGCCCTTAGAGAGAGAGCAAGCAAGGGCTTTTTAACACACAAGTCCACACAATCCTTGAAAAACCAAGAGTAACTATCCGGAACATTTTTTATTTGTGACAGATTTATATAAAGTAGTTTCTTTCTAAGGTTTTTTTTTCTCAATTGCTTTAGCGCATTTCTCAAATAACAATTAACTATTTGCAAATCAGTGTGTATAGCCTCCACACCATGTAGCCGGTTATTTGTAATAACCATCCATTGCTTAAGTCTTGTGGATAAAAATGGAATATGTAGATTCCCACTGAAATAATTTTACACCCAAAACTATATATACACAACTGGCCAAAATAGTGGAAATACCTAGCATTTTTTGCATTACACTTTAAAGATTACTGCACAAATACTAGCGGTAATGTTGATCAACAATCAAAGAATGCTACAAGTATCATACTTCGGACAATTACATAACTGTAACAGTTCAATAAAGTTCTGCAATCTCTAAAAACTGGAAGTGTTTCCATGATTGTTGCCACTTTTGTGTGTGTGTGTGAGATTATTTTTTTCCATGGGCATAATGTATTAAATTGTATTAAATTTAACATTTCCCCCAAATACTTAATCAAGATCACGTAATCCCTAAATGTGCATTTGATTTACTTATTTGTGCTCTCAATTTACTTCAAGTTCACAAATTTTCAGTTTAATTAAATGTAACATTTTGGTTATTTGTGTTCTTGCCACCCTTACTGCTTGCAAAGTCTGATAAAGATCCATAAAATACTTGTATATTTACTGTGTTCACAAAACCTAGACACTTCCTTCAGCTGACATTTTCTTACTTTACTGACACACAGTGCTGCTGCTTCATTTTTGCAGCAATACGTCTGAACAAGGATAATACAGAACATAAAAATAATGCTAATTATATAGCAATAACAAAAGTATCTCCATAGAGTATTGTATTGTGCTGCGAGCGGACTAATGGCTGAATCCGTGGAGTGTTTTCACGAGCGTCACAAAGTAGTGCATGCGTTCGTTATCACAAAACATTAAATTTAAGCAGAAGATTTAACATAGCAGGCTCTGTGGAAGTCTGTTCTGATGTCATTAACCCGGGGATTGCCTGCTTTTTGATGGTGTGTTAGCATTAATACAATATATTAATCGCTTTGAATAAAGATTTCTACAAAGTAAATAAACGTAATGGAAATTTAGCCTGATGACTGATGTGAAACTTACAGCATGCACATCCAGCGAGTCCACAGTGAGGTCATAGGGGTGTAACTTGAGGGATGCAAACAGCTCCTTCATGGTCATCTCTTTGCCCTTGATGCTGTACACTACACGGTCAGCGTCCACGCGGTACGACCTCTTGATGAAGCGCAGGAGATGCTTCTGGTTCATGCAGGCTGCGGCATGGATGTGGGTGTCCACCTTTATCAAATGAACATCACTGTCTTTAGCATAATCGCTAGGGAAATCACCCTGACAGTCCCTACTGTCATACCCTTGAGGAAGTTACTTTTTAGATTTCCCCCCACAGAAGCACTTGCTGTAAATAAATCTGGGAGTAGGTGGCAGCAAATGTACAGTTGTACACAGTCCAAAGGAGCCCTTCCTGAGTATGAGAGAGTTCTCTGAAACAATCTACTACCAACAACAGCATTATAAGCGCCCTAGAGAGGTGAGAGATTTTTCATCAGCATATTTAATACATAGAACCCATTACCACTGTTGTGTTCTAAAATAGTTACATGGGTAGAGGATAGTAAATTTTTACATGAAAGTTTTATATGTTTTATAATTTATATGTCTGAGAAAAACATCAAAAGTGAGCTGCAACAAACTGCAATAACAGGAAAGCAATTACAGAATAGGACTGACGGAACATGAATCCCATACCTTCCTGCAGTTGTAGAAATCTCTGTGTGGGTTGTTCTTCAGCTCCCTCATCTCCTCCATCTCATTGAGCATCTCATGTACATTGAATTTGGACATGAGGAACTTCAAGCGCCGATGAGAATAGGTCTTCCTATAGTCCAGTGCGAAGTGTGAGAGATGGGGTTGGCGGACGCATTAAGCAAACTCATTAACAGACCACATACTCTGACAGTCATCCCACAAGTCACCATCCTGCAGTGGTTCCAGTCATGTGCTTCTCATGTGGGTACTGGGAGGAGAACCCAAGCTGATAGGGAACATTCCCAGAACTTATGTGAAGGTTCTCTCGAGGTTGGCGAGAATGTTATTTCTATGAGTTACATTTCAACAAAGATTCTATCAGTGTCAGCATGATAATCTTATTACTTAATATCCTTTTAATACAATTGATGTTGAAAATTATTGTTTTATAATAAAATACAATTTTATTACAATGCTATATGTATATACCTGGACTACACCATCCAGTCTTCCATGACCTTTGACATATAAAATGGCAGCAATATCTACTGCTTTACCATGTCCTTCATTGGCTTTCATATTACAACCCTGTTTCCAGAAAAGTTAGGACACTGTGTAAAATGAAAGTTAAAACAGAATGAATTGATTTGCAAATCATATAAACAGAACAAAGACAACACATCAAATGTTGAAATTTTGTTGTTTTATGACAAATATATACTCAGTTTGATGTTAGCAACACACTTCAAAAAATTGGGACAGGCAACAAAAGACTGGAAAAGTTGTGTAATGCTAAAACGAAACACCTGGATGAATATCTCACAAATAATTAGGTTAATTGCCAACGGGTCAGTAAGATGATTGAAGCAAAATGGAAAACTGTCCTGTGGTCTGACGAATCAAAATGTGTAACCCTTTTTGGAAATCATGGACGTTGTGTCCTCCAGGTTAAAGTGGAGAGGGACCATTCAACTTCAGCAGTTCAAAAGCCAGCATCCGTGACAGTATGCAGGTGCATTAGTGCCCATGGCTTGGGTGCAAATCTCGGAAGGCACCGTGAATGGTGAATGACATATACAGGTTTTGGAGCAACATGTCTTCTTTTTCAGAGAAGGCCTTATATATTTTAGCAAGACAATGCCAAACCACATTCTACATGTATTACAACAGCAAATATCAAAGGAGACCCTGAACTGTTGAGCAGCTGAAATCCTATATCAGGAAAGACTGGGACAACACTTCAGATCTCCAGCATCTGGTCTCCTCAGTTCCCAAACCTTTACAGAGTGTAGTTAAAAGAAGGGGTGATGCAGCACAGTGGTGAAAATGCTCCTGTTCCAGATTTATTGAAATCTGTTTCTGGCATTCAAATTGATCATGTATTTGTCATAATAAAATTTCTATTTCAACATTTGATATGTTGTCTTTGTTCTGTATTCGATTAAATATGGGTTTATATGCTTTGTAAATCATTGCATTCTGTTTTAATTTGCATTTTTTGGAAACAGGGTTGTACTAGTCTTAGCTGCAGTAGTTGTAGTAGTGGGATAATGTTCTGGGTATATCAGGAAAACTGGACACTGAACATTTCCATACCTTAATCCCAAGTTTGGTAAACATTCCTAGAAAGTGATTTGTAAAGTACACCCTGACAAAACGTAAGCATTTTTGAACCTGGTGCAGGACAACAGTCAGTGTCTTAAATCTGTACTCGTACTCAGAGATTGAGAAGAGGCCAACTTACGTGGGGCCTTGCGCTATCAGTGCGATGAGGAAGTTCATGTCATCAATGAAGGTGGCATAGTCTGGTGTGGGTAGGTCAATGGGCTGGTGACTGTCAGCATCCTCTGTCGTTTTGTAGATATGGACCACACCATCATGCATACGTGCCACATAGCCCAGATTCTGTGGCAGGGTTTTTGTGCAGAAGGGGTCCTCTCCAGCGTTGGGTGGTGGCGTGAAGACTGATGCACAAGCGCACACACAGACATGCATACTGCTGTTAGATATCATACATGAAGCACTATGTCACTAGAAGTCAAATATACCTCATATTAAGGATAGGAATAGGTCAAAGACTCCTTAGCTTGCTGCTATGAATTCACTCAGCCGTGCTTTGCCTGACTATTCCCCCAGGTTTGTCAATGTATTGCAACTCAAATTACTGTGTCTCAGCAAACTGTAAGTTCACGTATTTTCCACTTACCGAGCAGTCATTTTTCTCTCTAGATCAGTTTTCGCAACCCAATCTTCAAGCACCCCAGACAGTCCACATTTTTGCTCCCTCCTAACCAATCAAGAACACCTGCTATGGTTGTGTTGGGAGCTGGGAGACAGCGAAAATGTGGACTGTGTAGGGGGGTCCTCGAGGACCGGGTTGAGAAACACTGTTCTTGATTATTCAATGATTATGTTAAAGGTATGGGTATGGAAGTTTTTTGTAATATGTATTTATAAACATTTTGTAAATATATCAGTGTTTCGGTGTCCTCCGAAAGCTTTTTTCCACAGTTAACAGCAGATTACAAAGATTTGTTCGTGAACATAGGCCTCTTACTGTTACTATAGTGCCAATTGTAAATAGTTAAAATAGTTTAAAAAAATTCTGCTGCTAGAATCTAACATTTCGTCACTTTTCACACCATATTATAAATCTGCACATACATACAGTATACTGTAGATATACACAAATATAGATATACAGACGTTCCTCTATTTACGGATGAGTTACGTTCCGAACGGCCGTTCATAACTTGAAATGTCCATAAGTCATTATTCAACATCATTTTAAGGGTATACACAAGTACAAAGAAGTAGGATGCTGGGAGTACGTACGCTACGCTGCTGTGAGGAGGGAGTAGCGGCTAGAATTCGTACTAGGCGGAACTGGCACGCAGAAAAAGAAATTTATGTTGCAGACAGGAAACAGGAGCCCAATGAACATAATTTGACATGCAGTCCTCTTCATTCATATGTCTGAAAGTTCGTAAGTAGAAGAGGGTCTGTATATATTTTGTGTGTGTGTGTGTGTATTGCATATGTATGTGGAGTCTAGTCTATAGTGGTGTTTGTTTACTTGTTTTTTTTCCTGTTATTATTGGTTTACATTTATTGGCACCAGCCCAAAGGATATATGAGAGCAAGAATGTCATGCTGGAACATCACAGAACATTTTGCAAATGTTGTCTTTAACACACCTGGCACCACCAGGTCCTCAGTCTTCCAGATTTCTCCCTCAATCTTACGCAAGAATTGAGAAGCAGTTATGGGGAAACGCTGGTAGGCCTGGCGCATGTATTTCTCCCGGATGCAAAGGGCACGAAACAGGCCTCTGCAGGACATTTCAAAATCATCCATAGTCACCTGGAGGGAACAGAAAGATGCAGGATGTGCTGAGGTGGGAAGGAGCAGCAAGACTACAGAATGCTTTGATAATACCTGTTAAATATGGCCAGTAAAAGATAGATAGACAGATCTAGAAAGGAAGGAAGGAAGGAAGGAAATGAAAAGAAAATTCATGCAGTTCTACAAAACAGCAGCCTGTCATACCCCAGCAGCATAGTCTCCAATGACTGCCACTCTCTGGAATTCAGGCACCTCTAGGTAGGTTGGCATGTCTACTTCAGCTAAAGGGGTGACTGGCACACTGCTCACAAAGGACTGCTGCTTCTTACTGGAGGGGGAGAAGGAGAAAAATGGGAGGTTATTTGGTGTGGTATGGTGCTCTGGACTTCATTCATCAACCTAAACATCAAAGAATATCTTGGTTCTGGTTCAAGGAGCGGTTTTGGTACTGTAATACGTCTGAGGTATTTAATCTGAAATGCTCCACTGCCAAGGAGGAGAGAATGTCAGCTCAGCATTTAAATATCACGTCATTGTATTCCCAAGACCCGAGAGAGCCCAGGTTTTGCAGGACCGTGCCATTGGCATGCTTGGTACTAAAAGCCTCCTCTAAAATAGCTTTAGACTTCTTGGCTGTTCTTTGACTGGCTTCACAATCGGAGACCATGTGAGTGTGCGGACAGTGGAACAGAATCCCACAGACCACCATCAACAACTTCATGAACCTGATGTGTTGTGCTGCCACAGGTCACAATAGATACAAATGTGGGAATTCTCTTCCATGACGCACCTTGTTTTCTTGGTATCTGTGACCAAAAGAGCTTAATGGATTTATTTCATCAATCAGATTTCCATTCCTTAATTTCTTTTCAATAAAATCACTTAAAGGGTTGCCTTTATGAAAGAACTGGGGTCTCTTCATGTTACTCGGCCATTTCATTTCATGTCCGACCTTGGAGTTGTAGATAAACGCGTCTGCATTTTCATCTAAGTGGGGAAACAGAGTTTCCTTTGTTCTGTACTTATCTGTTTGTCTCTTTAACTAGATTGTTAAGACAGATCTGACTTCTTGGGTCACTTTTTGGGCAGTATGTAGTATAAAGGCGGACCATGTTTAATGTTTATTGCTCTGTATTATATTTTAGTATCTCATGTCGTAGTGTTGGACAATGTTTACTGAATAAAATCCCTTTCTTGTCTTGTCTTGTGAACTTATTTGCTATTACATGTAAATCTCTTTGGAGATGAGCATTTTCAAAATAAAAGAATGTGTCTTCACTAAACAAAAGATCACATCTAAATATTAGTGACCATCTCCACATGGGTCCACATCAGTGCCTCACCGCCTCTCCTCCTTTGTCTCATCCTGCAGGTGCTGGGCCATTTCCTGGTGGATGATGGGACAGTCTTCAGCCACGTCGAAGAGAGAGACCTCTTCTCGGACGTCCTCATCTTTGGTCTCGGATGCAAACACTCGCTCCGCAAAGGCACGCATGCTGGTATCGGATTCTGGCACACATTCATAATTGTATTGTATTATATCTCTTCACTCAAGATCAGAGTACATCTACAAGTTGGTATGCAGTTAATATAACATATGAAACAATATTACAATAACTAAGAATAATACAGTTCTGTACTCCAAGGAAAATCAGCATAAATGGTGAGGAAACCAGCTCTAAGAAAGAGGGCTGTAGAGAATCTTTACCTTCTTAAATAAATCAATCATTCATTATATTATATGTACAGTTCCTTCAAAAGCACAGACAGCCAAAGGGAATTAAAGTTTAAATTGTTTATGGGAGCAACTATGATTTTATGTTCGTCAAAGTATGTGAGCCTTGCAATTTAAAAACCTCTCCTAAAGTCCCCCCAATATTAACAGTATCCATATACCCATGTTGACTGCTACCCAACCATGTTTGGTTAATCAATACGACATCAAATTAATTAACTAATTAAGTCAGCAGGTTGTGAAATTTAACACATACATGGAATGGCTGAGGTGCCCCTGAGGAGAGGTTTGGGAACTGAAGTGGTGTTCATCTAGCCATCCAACTATATATCAGTAACTTTTTGGAGAACAGAAGAAATGAATTTCTTATTGGCCATTTACATATATTATAAATGTCAAATTGTGTTCTTTTCTGAGCAAATATACACTTACTGCTCAGATAAGTAGCTTTAAACATTTTCTTTGACTGCCCTTCACTTCTTCAGTGATGTATTTCATAGTAACTTGGACACCTCTGAGCAAAAAATGGGCCAAACCCAAAATTGCTAAATATTAAGCTCTTAATGGTCTTAACAACTGATCATTGGTCAGATAATTAGCAATAACTAAAAATTACTCTCCTGAGACCTGTGCCTCCGTTTGTTCGTCACTGATCACTGCTGCAGTGAACTGCTGCGGAAACAGCTGGAAACGGGGACATTCACTTACACAGGCTTCTTGTACACAAATCACGAAAAGAGTAAAATCTGTGATATAATATTCAAACTAACTTGTCTCTGTGTTGAAAATTTTCCAAAATATCTTCTGGCTGTTTGCTGTTGAGAACGTTAAACACAATGAATGAATGAATGAATGAATGAATGAAATGTTTTGCAATTTTGGGTTTAACCCACTTCTTGTCAGGAGTGCATATTAATTAAATTGGCCATCTATAATGCATACAAATCCACCTTCCTTGCAAGCTAATTGACTATTTTACCCTCTGTGAGTGCACAGGAAATTCAGTGCAAGGTGGCTGAGCACCATTTCCACTGCGATGAACAGCCTGTAGGTCTCTGGCTAACAAATAACAGCCTACAGCCTCGGGGGCATGTTTCACAAAACTGGTTTAACAAAGTGAGGTTTAGAAGAGTTTCAGCTTAACAAAACCATACAAATGCAATCTGAGATAAACATTATCATGAAACTGACTATCAGCAATCAGGATATCAAGCCAGGTTTTCTTACTGAGACCAAGATTACTTCCCAAGTGCATGCACATTAATGCGTACCATGTGCAACGATCAGCCAATCGCATAAGCAGGAATCACAGCAGGGTTATGCATTTCAATGCAGCAGGACAGAGAATTATTATGGTAGAATACAAAGAATTCAAAACAGTGTAAATGCAAGCATACAGTGTGATCGTCATTAAGAAAATGTCAATAATTGGTTTAATTTACAAATATCTGCTTTGTGGTTTTTGTAATTATTCATAGTCTTATTATTCAGTATTAAATTAAATTGTCAACCTTCAAAGCCCATTAATGTTCCTTTATTCATCACACACACATGTTTGTATTCATACCTTTGTGGGGACTGTCCATTCATTTCTATGGGCAAAACCATAATCTGAACTATGACAACCTTAAGCATAAGTAACCAAACAAAATATAAGACTTTTGGCATTTTTAGATTTTTGATTGCAGTCACAGATTTTTATACAACTGAGTGTCCCCACGACATCAAAATAACATGTTTTTATCACATTGTGGGGAGATATATTGCAGCATAATATATGCATAACCCCCCCCCCCCACACACACACACAGTGTGGGTATGTGGCCAGAGAAGATGACAAAGGTGTTGACATTTAGGACAGTATTATCTATATTTATTTATAATTAACCATTCAAAGTACAAAGCAATTAATAAATGGACTAATAACTATAAAACCTAATGAGACAGACATGTCCGGTAAGTGTTGTTCATGCAATAGTCTAAGGGGGACAATGCACACCACTTGATTTTCAGATTATGTATTTCTATACATCTTCATTAATTAGTTTGTCTTTGCATAAGTATTCAACCCCTACATATTAATATTTTGTTGGGGAACCCTTTTGCTGCAATAACAGCCTTAATTCTTTTGGGGGTAACTATATACCTGTTTTGCATATCGAGCAAGAGTGATTCTTCGTCATTCATCTTGGCAGAATTTATAGGGATCCTCTAAGCAGGTGGAACGGCACCTCTGGACAGCAGTTTAAATAATGCCACAGATTCTCAATGGGGTTAAGATTAGGGCTTTGACTCGGTTGTTCCAGAACATTCACCTTTCTGTTTTAGAGCCATTTCTGTTTTAGAGCCATTCCAATGTCACTTTGACCTTATGCTTAGGGTCATTGTCATGTTGAAAGATGAGTCTTCT
>JAODJU010000038.1:3711977-3724075 GCA_026776725.1 Gnathonemus echidnorhynchus
GGGTCTTTCTCATGCTTTGTAGCAAATGCCATACATGCTTTTATGTGGATCTTCTTAAGGAATGGCTTCTTTCTACAGTCCCATAGAGGTCTGTTTTATGGGGAGCTCTTGAAATTGTGGGCCCATGCACCTTCAGTCCAGTTTCAGCTAAAGAACACTGCAGACTTCTGAGAATGATGTTTGGATTTTTAGTAGCCTCTCTCACCACTTGACATCTTACTCTGATGCTTAGTTTTAAGGAACAGCCTGTTCTAGTAAGGGGTTTGGTGCTGTGATGTGTAATTCACCTTCAACAGTGCTTAATGGGATAGGGGTATGTATACTCATGCAACAAGCACCTATCACATTTTTATTTTGTTCTTTTGAATTTTAGTAGACAACTGACTTATTTTTAGTGTTTGAAAATACACTGGAGCAAAACAGATCTCAACATAAATGTTGTTTGAGAAAATTGTGTATATTTATATTTTTAGACAATCATCATGACTTTCAAGGGGGAGGAATACTTTTGCAAGCCACTGTAAAAAGGACCCAGTAAGACTGCTTGTCAATGAACTTTTTTAACTCAGAATAGCTCTTTTAGAACTATCATTTGGGTTTCAGTTTATTACTGCTTGAAACTGTTGACATGAAGCTACTGGTCTTTCAAATGTGATATATACAGCCGCAGAAAAAAATGAGACCACTATATTTTTAAACAAATCTGCATTTTTAAATCCTGGCTTAATTGTGGTTCTGCTGGCAGAAGGCAACGCTGAGCTGCTTCCAGGTTCAAAATTTCTAAGACAGAAGTACGCAAGAATAAGGTGAAGCAGGAGACACTGGCAATAACCTAAAACCAGCCAGGTAAAGAGCAGAAGCGACTTTCTAATGCTGGAGATGACCATTAAGCTATCCGACAGTTTCTCATGAATCGTAGGATGGCATCAAGTAACCTTCAAAAAGAATTTGAAACATTAAGTGCAGGTGTGAAATGCACCGCTGACAGTATGTATCAGGCTCCTAGAAGCAGGACTAAAGTCCCATAAAACAAGGAAGCAGCCCTTCATTAATGAGAAACAGAGAACCAGGCTGCAGTTTGCAAAAAAAAAAAAAAAATCATTCACAAACGCACATCCATAAATTAAAATCATTGCAAAAGCAGCTATAAAGAAACGCAACGTGATATTTCTTGAACCAAGTGAGTGAGGTATGGCTGCATGACACATTAGAAGTATTCCTCATTCAACTGTGTTACATTGCATATTCATGGAATGTGGCAAACCTCCCATCACAAATAATTGTTGATGATTTGACAAGCACAAGCATTTTGCAACAATCTAGCAAGCAAATTTGAGTTTTGTTTTGGTTAGTAAAAAGACAGCAAAGTAGCTCTTTAGCGGCAGAACAAATGTAATCTATTGATCCACAGGGCAGAACTTTATCTATTGACTCACACTTTCCACTGACCATTCAGAATTCAGCAGACAGCTACAATATTGGTCACAAAGACACATCAGTCTCAAACAGAATGTCCAAACTAGACGACCACATTTTGTTTCGCAAGACAAACTCCACAGCACCCATACCAAAGAGAGACTTTGCCTTTTATTCATTTATCTATTTGTCTTTGTTTGATTTTTCTGCACAACTGCACTGGTTGTAAACATGAATAAGTAGGTAAAGTCTTTGAATCACATTCCAGGTGTCCCATCTCTACTTACTCGTTGGTGCTTCTGTTTTCTCTACAGTCCAAAAAGACCACAATCAGAAAAAGAGCAAAGAAAGGGAGGACATGATTAATGCCCTTGATCTTCCCCAGAGACTCGTGTACCGATCACTTCAAGATGGGCTCCCGCCCTCCTCCAACATCTGAACTGGTCCCAGTCCAAATTCTGTCAGGCGGTTGATATAAATTGCCATCTCCACACATTAGCACATTAATTAGTAGTCTACTGCTGATTTTTAAATCATTATTTTGTATTTCTTGCTACAGTATTAGTATTGTTCAGTGTTATTGTATTTTTTTTTAATTCAAATGTTTTCTATACTAGATTTTAAAAAAGAAAATGCCCATCATTATGAGTTTAGGTTATGAGAACACGGAAGCTGAGGAGCTGAAGAGGACATACATGCCCATGATTGGGAAACTCCATGATACCAGGAGAATGGATACTTATCTATAAACAGTGAAGAAATTAGATAATCCAGATATCGCTAAAGAGATTAAACATTAACCGTCTTGACTATGTAGTTAAAGAATTTCACCTCCATCAGGAGTTTGTTCACAATCAATTAGAATGGCAATAGTTCAGTATGAAAAGAACGTGAGAGAACTTTCCACCCATATTGCGTAAAACAGAATGGGGACTAACCCCAATATCACATGTAGTAGTCAATCACTGCAAAATGGATAGCTGTGATGGCAGTAATATTTACAACTGCAGCCTCTTACGAACATTGGCATGTTATATCTGGAGTAATGCCATATATCATGCAAGCAGACACCAGAATAGGAACTCTCTCATTAAACATTCTTTTTTTTTTGCCAATGATCAATATTAAAGCAAAGCAGTAGGTTGTCAGCTTTCCGCTGGTATGAACCAGACCGGTTTTGGGGAAATGGCATTTTCAACTTCACTATGCAAACCGCAGCTCAATTTCAAGTGGAGACATATATCCCAGAAGGCCCGGATCCCAGACACTTGATCTCAGAGAATTTGCTGATGTTTGTGGGCTTCAGGCTCCACCACTTAACACTATCCATCTAAATTACACCATAAAACAGTCACATTTCATAGTCCTACAAAAATTTCACATCCAAAATAAGATCGTTTTTCTATACCTTGAGAACACAATTCCTTCAGAATCTAACCTAAATAGCAATAGCAACTTCCCCCTTCCTCTCTGTTCTTATAGGCACAGCGTTCCACAGGTATCAATCTCAGTAATGTTAGCTTCGATGTAGCACTGAAAGAACAGCAGATGTAAACATGAGTCATCTAACACTCACGGCTCATGGCAATGGCTGCCCAATCCTAATAGAAAATCTGCGTGTGTGTCTATATATAATCACAGAATCCTTTGTGGCATTGGAGTAAAGTAAACAACTGACAGACAAATCCAGTTGATCCACAAGTGTTCAGAACATCACCTTTTGTAGGATCACGGTTTGTATTCTTTTCTTTGTTCCATTGATATTGAATATCAGGTATCATACCTCCACCACTACTTTTGTGTGTGTTTTTTGAAAAATCATAAAAAGTGAAGTATTATGTGGAAACTTTAATAGTTTATATCTGCTTACATTTCTATTTGCATAGGAAACACCCACTACTACACAGAAGGGGGCCAGCAAAAAGTTCTTCCATGAAACTCATGTTTTATGCAAACGAAATGGACTAAACCATCAGACAGGCACTTAGTGTTACAGCTTAAGAACATGAACTGCGACCGGCTCTGACAAGTCATTCCTAAACCTGGACAGCGTTCAAGTGGCACTGGGACCCCACAACAGAATCATCTGCGATTCTTCTGTCTCAGACACTCACCTGACATTTTGACTCGGGGCATATTCGACCAAAGACTGCAGATGGGACGCTTTCACCGTGACAGGCTGAACTGGTATGACGACGGACAACATGGAAGTGTGTGCTGGTGCAGCTCACTGCTGTTTAAGCCGACTTTACACACACACACACACACACACACACGCGCGTAATCAGAGCCTGGCACCCGTGACTGACAAGTGTGTTAGTGACAGGATGGGTGCTGCTCTATTTTAGGTTTTCAAATGGTATCCAGTTCCTTCCGATGTGTCTAAAGGGGCCAGAAGACAGGAGGTTGGAGAACACGTTCTTTACCTCAACCTGATCTAAGCCACTATAACAACGTAAGACTTATGGGAGGAAAAGAGAAAAAGACAGGCGTATGTAATTTATTAAAGAACCTGCATTAGTTTAGCATTTATTTTGCACCTCATAGATGTCAAAATGACAAACAAAAATTGTAAAGATTAATAAACCCTCCAAACAAAAAGCAGAGATGAAGCAAAACTTAAAACAGTCGATCTGGTGTAGTCTATCAGTAGATTAAAAAAAAAAAAAAAGTACAGTAGACACTGCATTAGAGACAAAGAAATTTAACAGAAGGATCAAAGATAATGAAAAGCCTCCAGTAAGGTGATTACAGAAAGAAATGACAAAAGTTCTGTGTGGTAAAGCACTCAAATGGAGAAGAAAGTGCTCCCTTATTCATAAATGTATTTAAAAAATAATTCCCTTGCAAATTATCACAGTTTGACACCTAGACATAAAACCATTCACATTACTCCTGTAACATTGGCTTTCCGATTTGGTTTCAGGCATAAGCCTAACTGGTTGTTTAGCACAGGGAAATGTTAAGGACTTAAAATGAGAAAGACAGCTGAAAATGGCATTAGGTGTGAGAAGTGTAGGCTGTACATCTCCCAAAAACCCCCCACAGAAGCAAGTCCAAGTCTTCCATTTGGCCACGGTAGATCTGGAGAAAGTGCACATGCAGCAAGGCAAAAGGCATAGCTTGCACATACACTGACAAGTGAGATACCAAGTTTGTTCACTGGCAGCAATAAGGTAAGGTAGGCTAAAACTGAGGGGGACACTACTGACATAAATCTCATTCAGAGCTCATTCATCTATACCTGCATTGAAATAATAATAATAATAATAATAATAATAATAATAAACCTAGGGAATTCTCTCCCTTCTCTGACATACGGTTTCTGACTATGTAAAAATAAAGATAAATTACATTTTCCAAAACAAAATTAAACAAAATAAAGAAAAATAAAAACATTTATAAGCAACAGATGTTGCTCTCTGCTTTCTGAGTGCGAGTAAATCCTTTGCAGGTGAGGGATTGAGGGGATATACTGACCATAAAACAAAAAAATACAAGACCATTCATCTACAGCCAGGAATGCTCAAAACAAGAATCAACAACCCTTCTTAGATTCAGCACCCATGCCCTGTCTCTGGAGCAACAGCTCATTAAAAAGCCAAAAGCCACTGAATGGCCACCCACATACTCCCCCATTTCCAATCAAATGCAAAGTATGGTATGATATAGTACTGCATTCATGAGATAGTCCTTAATAGAGTGTAAAAATGCAGACAAAACCATTTTGTGGGATGGGGTAGGACGGGGGAGCATTCTGCTACTGGTAGGAGTTTTAAGGGGAGATAGGGGCTGTTGGGTTAGGCAGACCAGCAGGGACCACAGACCGGCCCCCAAACTCCACAGTGAGCAGACTTGCCAGTGAGCGGCTACACAGGAGACAAGCCCTGGGGAAACAGCAAGAGAAAACCAGTCAGCACCAAATACTAAAAGCAGAAATGTCCAAATCCCTGCGTCTAGGTGCAAGTTATCATGGTCTACTTTCACCGTTGCTGTTACAATGGTGCAGAACTTAACCAGCCACCTTTCCAAAGCCATAACATAATTTTTTCCAGAACATAATTTTTTCTAAAATCTCCGACCTTGGGAGGTTACATGACCGCACAGGAATGGCCAAGACAGCCCTGGTTCCTGTCTTCTCTGCTGTTGAGTTTCATCATGCTATAGTGTCGGATCTCCCGGACCAGCGTGTAAAACGCATCTTCCACTCCCTGCGGGTGACATGACACTGACATATTGTACAAACTGACACACTGCATGAATGCATTCTAAAAATTCAGTTTAACCTTAATAAAAATGAACAGAATTTACTTTTCATTCTTTATGTTAAGTCTCTTACTGAAGGATCTCAGCAGATACATTCTTTGTTTTGCACTTTCAGTACATAAGTACCAGACGTTTATCAGATGTGCCTACAGCTCCTCTGCAGAAAAATTGTACCGTCCATCAGTGAGGATCACAACCACCGATGCCCAAGCTTTGCAACCCACCTGTCTAGTTTTGGCAGAGGTCTCCACAAACTCGATTCCATAGCTGCGTGCCAGTTCCTGGGCCTGCTTGGTGTCTACAGTTCGAGCCAGGTCACACTTGTTACCCACCAGCACCATGGGAACATCATCGGAGTCTTTAACCCGTTTGATCTGCTCCCTGAGGAACATAGAGAACATGGAGAGAAGCCCATTGGCTACAAAGTAAAGCACAAAGGATAAACATCCTCCGAGTCGACAGTCAGCTTGTTATATGCAGAAATTTTCCCTCCACCCAACCTCTCAATAACCAAATAAAACACTAATCTCACTAATCAAATTAAATTTATGGGTATACTCTACAGGTCTATATTGTTTATTATTGAAATCTCTTAGTACAATTATACTTCATTCATATAATACGACAGATAGTACTTTATTGATCCACATGGTGAAATTGTTGTACTTCATACAGAGTAGCTTTCGTATATCTTGCTCTCCATGAGAGGCACATACACAAACGGCTGGGCAATTAATTGAATTTTGAAATTTCAATTATGATGTTGGCTTCCAACAATTATCATTTATGTATAGACTATGTACAGCTGAATATATTTCATATATTTATTTTATATTGTTATCTTTATATTTTATTATTCTCTTATTATGCACAGCTGCTTGGAGTGACCAAGGTTACATTTCACTACATGTTGCATGTGTACAACTGTGTATATGATGGATAAACCTCTTGAATCTTATCAAAACAAAATAACTGAGATAAAATGATCATTACACAGCATTTTGTTTCGCAGTGATGCTCCAGTTATGTCCTGTGATAAATCCAGTGCAGCCCTTTCCAGCCCCTACTGAATTATATTAATAGTTCAAGGAAATCCACAGCAGTGTTTCCCGTACCATTATATTAGGGGCACCTCCCGCCCCCCCTTGAAGGTCAAGCTAATTTTATTTAATTTTATTTTCTATATAGCGCCAGATCACAACAGACGTCATTTAAGGTTACCTTTCCTATAGAACAGGTCGATACGTTCCCCTTTTATTAAACAAACTAAATAGCCTTATGTTATTTATATTTACACAACAGCATGGCAATTTTGTCTCTACACGGTCGCGTGTTTACAATTCTCCTCTGCTCTCTGTATTGCGCATGGCGGAGTTCCGCCTCCATGCACGCACACAGACACATGCACGCACACACAGGTGAGCACACTCCCACCAGCGGACAGAGAACGCACATCAGAAAATGTTGTGTCAACCACCTGAAAAGCAGGGTAATAAAAATGTCTCACAATGGGATTTTCTGCTTTAAACTATCAACTCTCACTATTTTAAACTATCACTTTTAAAGCCTAGCAGTTAATGTATTTGCAGGTCAAGACAAACATCCGCAATCGGACTTTGTCAGCTGACGTCACACTCGCTATAACCGCAGTGTATTATGGGTTGAATCGCCACTGCTGTCATTAAAAGAAACACATGAACACCATGAATCCTGCCAGTGTCCATCTGCCCCCCCCAAAAAGCTGTAAACCTAGGGGAAACACTGACATCCTAATTCATACAGCCTCAGTGAGTCACAGAGTCTCAGCAGATCATACAGCCTCAGTGGCTTATGGAGTCTCAATGGGTGATAGAGTCTCAGTGTGTCAAAGAGTCTCAGTGAGTCATCAGCCTCAGTGGGTCATAGAGTCCCAGTGAGTCATGCAGCCTCAGTTGCATATAGAGTCTTAGTAGGTCATACAGCCTCAGTGAGTCATAGAGTCTCAGTGGGCGATAGAGACTCAATGTGTCACAGAGTCTCTGAGTGTCATACAGCCTCTGTGGGTCATAGAGTTTTAATGAGTCACAGAGTCTAAGAGTATCATGCAGCCTCAATGGGTCATACAGTATTTTGGATCATGGAGTCTCTGTAAAGGAGCAGCTGTCACGCTGTGAGCTGTGCCAGCTGTATTTTTACCTTGTCGCAAGCCTTGAATGGGCAGAGGAGCCAAGCATATGCCAACAGGGAGGTTGAATTCCCTCACAGCCAATCTGAGGATGCACCAGGAGCCCACTTCTGCGGTGAGGCATTCCTGCCAAAATGAGCTGTAACCGCTCCCTGACCCGTCAGCGGCCCGACCCGGGCCTGTTTCACTACCTCTGTGTTTGTAGGCAGTTAGGGTGACCATCCTGGCAGGCAGGGTGGGCAGTGGTGCAGACCCTTCTGGAGAAGCTGGGTGCAATTTGGATGCTTGGAGTTTAAATTGAGAGACGATTCTTTCTGTGGCTCTGTGTCAGATTGCCACATCACAGGTGACGAAGGGTTAACTGCACACATGGTCTCACTGCCTCTGTGAGATAAGCACTTCAGCTCACTGCCACTTCCAGAACGCTCCGTCCTCACTGCTTAATGTCACGGCAGGAGAACGATCTGCCGGCTCACTCTGTTCCTCACCCCAGGTTCTCCTAAAGTCCACCTCCGGAACAGCCCGGCCTCCCTTTCCTGCTTTTTCCTCTTTTTTCGGGTTCTGTTGTGATCGCCTATCTTACAGGCTCTCCTCCAGTGATGAGTCATTCCTCACCATGCTGGAGGAGGCCTTCTGCTTATGCCTTGCTCCTCTCGTGCCTCCTGCCTTTTCAGCAGAGCTGGGTCAATGCTCGTGTCGGGGCAGGGTGAGTCAGCGCACTGTGACTCACCCCCCCCATCCCCCCCTTCCTGGGCCCCCATCCCCTTCGGGAATCCAGACCCGTGGCCAGCAGTCTGACTCAGCTCCCAGTCTAGGGCTGCCTCATGCGTCACTGAGGCCCCATCATCCATATCGTGTATCTGCCAAGCGCTGGGGCACCTTTGGGGTCTCATGTTACCCCCACCCCCATACCTCTCATGCAGCCTCGCCCCCTCACCTGTGACTCTCAATCTTGGCCCTTGTCACCCTGGAAGTGACACTCTCGATCTCCTCCCATGTCTTGAGCCCACACAGTGACACCCAACCTCCCTGGCACCCCCCACCCTGAATGACAGCATAAAAGTAACAAACAGGAGCCCGTGAGCAAGGATGTGTTTACACCAAGGTGTCACTGGGTATATTTACGCTGAAGGGTCATTGGGTGCCTTCCAAGGTTGGCATCGTTGGGGGGCATTTGCGGGCCATGCCCCCTCCCCCCCCAAATGAGCCATTGTGCCCCCCCAGCACTGCCCACTAGAGACACCAACTTTTATTTTTAATAATATTGTTCATCCTATAACAAATAAGCCCATCTGCTGGTCTCACCCAGGGACATGGCTACGGCTCATCGGCTTATCCAAAGCTTCGCCACCCCCCATCAACAACTTTTGCCCTTGTGTAGAGCTGGGCAGAATATCTAATTTTTTACTGTACATTGATATATTTTCAAAATGAGATACAGGATGACACAATGTTCTTTATATTGACATACTTTTAAAATTAGTGGTCTATTAAAGATTTTTAATAGAAACCAATATTATTCCTTCCAGGTTGTAAACTACACAAGCGTTTTGGTCATGACGTTGCACAGACCCCCAGAATCCTCAGCTAAAATCAAACCAGTTCAGTGAGTTGCGTCACACTGGCATCTCACTGGCGTCTCACTGGCATCTCACTGGCATCTGAGTCTTTGTTACATGGTTCATTTCATTTTAAAACATTGACAAATAGATCACAGGTTAAAATATCTTGTGTAAAATATTTGTGACATTTCTGTCATTTTGTCGAAGAGTAATAACTTAAAATGAGGATCTTTCCCAAAAGTAATCACCCACTCAGTAGTTGTCAGTGTTGAGGCTGCTTTATTGGACGTTTTCGCCGGGGTGTCACTGGGCATGCTTACTCCTGGGTGTCAATGAGTGCATTTACTACAGGGTGTCACTGGGCGTGTTTACTCTAGAGTATCACTCAGTACGTTTACTCTGGGGTGTCACTGGCCAGGTTTACTCCATAGTGTCACTGGGTACATTTATGCCAGGGTGTCACTGGGCTCATTTACTCTGGGTGTCAATGGGCGTGTTTACGCCAGCATCTCACTGGGCATGTTTCCGCCGGGGTGTCACTGGGTGTGTGCGCCTCTATTTACTATCCCGCGTGATCTGTCTCACATGCCTTTAGCTGTGAAATGAGGCACGGCTGGCAGAGGTTACATGACGGAAAAGATCAGATGCTCTGCTCCCCTAAGCCAGGTCTCCCCCCCTCCAACGTCAATGCACCTATCGCCCCCTTGAGGCCAGCCAGGCGGCACGCTGTCAGTCATCCGTGGGTGATGTCATGCGGAGGCGCCCACACCGCCCAGCAGAGCTCACCTGGTGTGTGGCTTTACTGCCGGCTGATTGTGGGATGCGAAAGTCAGCACACAAGGTTATGTATGTGGGGGATCAGCACCCAGCTGAGTGTGAAGACGGAACCCCCCGTCCATTGTACAATATTATTAACTGCAGTTGTGTGTGTGTGTGTGTGTAGGAAGTTCCCTGTCCCATGCCTGTCCTTGCTTCCATAAGATAAGGAACTGTACACCTTATCGTTATCTTTTTTAAGATATGGAACCTGAGCTTGGCACCCCTGACCACGTTACGCAGCAGTGAGGGTGGACTCGTGTTTGTAACGTTTGACCTGCCACGCCGTTCCTGCAGCATAAACGCCGTCACACTCATATATTTACGTGACGCTAACTGTCAGCCGGCTTGTCATGTGACCTCGATGCTGTCCCGTGGCTCACTGCACGGGTCAGTGCTTTTCAGAGGTCACTGGCTGTCCCATCCCACAGTTGCTGGGGGGGGGGGGGGGGGGGGGGGGGGGGGGGGGGCTGCTTGTTGGCGGAGCTGTTGCCTGAGCCCGAGCTTGGCTGGTCATGTGTTCCTAATACGGTCAGTGTGACCAGCTTCACAGCAGCTACATGAAGTGGATTATGCACTGAGCACCCGTGTGACCCAGTGTGTCCCAGTGAGCGGGGTGGGAGTCACTATGCCGGAGCAGAATGCCTCTGCCAGGTTTCCATGGATACGCTACTCACGAGAGCTACATCGTCCATCTGACTGGGGGTAATTCATTTTGGTGGCAGTGGCTGCGCACCAAGCGAGCTGTGAGGTTTCGGAACAGGTGCACGGGACTGGACAAGGCCTCCCAGTGGATGCCATGCACCCATCTCTCTGGTGGGGGTGGGACGGCTTTTTCATTCAGGATGACATAAACGTCCTTCCAAGCATTTGGTGAAAGCTGTCTCTTCCCGACAGAGATGCAAAAGGAGTTCTCTGGGGGCTGGGGTGGGCGGGTGGGGGGCGACGATGGGGTGACTCATTACCACTTTTGCTTTGGTCACATGGGTGGGAGAGTGAAGTGAGTCACGGAGATGCTGGTCATGTGAGCTAGTCCAGGGCCGACAGAGCCCGCAAATTCAGCAACCCCCCCTTTCAAAAAGCACCATTTCCAGTGATCCAGTGACCCCTGACCTCAGTGTCCCCTGATGGTATTACCATATTGTTTTCAATAGGGGTTATGAGGAGGGCGGACCTTATTATTTTGGAGAATTTTATAGCAATTGGGCTTCATACTCATGGTTGCAAATGTGCATCATATCTGCTGTGACAGTATGCGATTGCTGCTGTGATTCAGTCAAAATACCACCTGGGTGTTTTTAATGAACTTATTAAGGGGACTCAGTAGTCTGCATTTTTTTGACAGATAAAATTCCTTGTGATGGCCAAAGCCCAACCGTTTCCTGCAAGAAGGTTCCAAATAAAAATGAAAAATAAAATTCAGTGTTTGAACTTTTAACCTGTCTTGTTTGGTTGTGTTTGGCCCTGTGGGTAGGTCACTCTGTCACATGCTCCACCCCTGTCATGTGACCCCGGTCTACCTGCCTCTCACTGCCTTTTAGGTACAAATCAGCTTCAGATTCAACAGTCAGCAGCGTTCAGCAGGCCGTTGCGTGGGGCTTCTGTGGGTTTGGAGGCAGCTACACAAACGGAAAACTACTCTGGCGCTTCAGTTATCCACCTCCGCAACCTCCAGCTTCACGTTCCATTCTGAGGTCCCTCCTAGGCTGCGCTGTCGGCCTGTGTGAGTTGGGCGGGAGCATTCCGCAAGGGAGGGCCCATTCCACAGCACCCCCATGTGCCAGGGCCCCAGGGGGCAGTGCCGTGCGCCACCATATGCCCATGACTATTCATGAGGCTCTTTATGCCCCTTTTGGGGGGGGGCGGCGGTGGTA
>JAODJU010000038.1:3724175-3740056 GCA_026776725.1 Gnathonemus echidnorhynchus
ACCTAAAAAATTAGATGTCTGATAAAAAAGAAACATTGTCATAATTACTTTAAGACATAATGAATATAATTGAAAGAGCAACTCCCCATGTCACTCCCATTGCCAATTTCAAGAGGTTTCCCTCAAAATTATGAACCACATATATACTGAACCAGTTTGATTCATTTTATTTTGATTGTTAAATATTGCTAATCCTTTCCATAGATCTGGCCAAAACACCCACGTAATGTCACTCAGAAATAAGACCTACAACTGTGCTAAACATGACAATTAGCAGCAAAAAAAAAATAAAAAATTAACTACAAGCTACATAACAGAGAACTCTACCTAGTCAAGTTCCTACAGTCTACAGTGAATTCAAACCCATGTCCAAATTAGCAGTGGACTTTGCTAACATCAGTAAAGCACCTCATCCTTACCTGTAGAGGTGCACGTCAGCAAAGGACTTGCTGTTGTTGATGGCGAAGACACAGAGGAAGCCCTCCCCAGTCCTCATGTACTGGTCCCGCATGGCGCTGTACTCTTCCTGACCTGCTGTATCCAGGATGTCCAGGATGCACGTCTCGCCATCGATCACCACCTGCTTCCTGTACGAGTCCTGTCCCGTCCCATCACACCTGTATATTACTTTCGAGGTTCTCAAACCTTTTCCCAGTGACCCCCAGAGCTTTTTTAAAAGAGATTTGGGGATCCTTGCTGTAATCTAATGACAGTTCACCATTCAAAGAGTTGTGTACATCCATCGCAGTTACAATTTGTCAAAATGATTGAGCACCGATAAAGGTTAGACTTACCTCAATGGTGGGGTCATACTCATCCACAAAGTGGTTCTGAATGAGCTGTATCGTGAGTGCACTCTTGCCAACACCTCCAGCCCCCACCACCACCAGCTTGTACTCTGTCATCACACCTATTAGCTCTGCTGTCAAACACAGAATCATTTGGTTACACAGCTAGACTTGGGACCGAGGGAAGAGAGAGCTAGACAAAGCAATATTACGCTGGTATATAAAAGGGCAAAAACACAAGATCTATAGGCCGCTTTGAAAAAGTCGTTAGTATTTCGCTTCATCTGCTTCAAATCTGTACTTATCATTGAAATACAGAACTCTGCGGAAGGCGATATTGTACAAAACATGGGTGGATTTAGCTGATCCAGCTGACAGCAATGCCCCCCCCAGCACACTGCACAGGATACAGACAGTAAAGTATCCGAGAAAAACATGGCTAACCCAGCTGACAGCGGGTTAGAGTTCAACCTCGGTGCTGGCTAAGGACAGTTAAGCAGATATAATCCATCTATTTCTGGAACGCTCTTCCAAATGTCAAAGTTCTCCTAGCTGCACACTGGCCAGAAGAGAACGGCAGAGAGACAAGAGCCTGCAACTGTGTCACTGGACCAGTGTTAAGGAAACGTTACATAAGTGAAAAAATTCACTGAAAACCCAACCGGGAAAAGTTCTCTTAAGAAAACAAATCTAAAAAGGAATGTTTAAACATAACACAGGAACTTAATGATGAACATCTGATGAAATTATACATGCAATTAAATTATAACTACAGCACAATATTGAACACCAAAACATTTAAAAATTATTAGCATAACCCCCCCCCCCCAAAAAAAAAATGACAGCAATAATGTGTTTGCATTATGTTAACTAGAACTGTCACTACTGATTTATAAATAATCAAATAATCTAATCTGATGTCAATATCAACATGGCATACTATGAACATGCAACTGTCACACCCGAAAAACCCTAATAGATAGGTGGGCAAAGACACACCTACACATTTTTACTCTGGTAAATAATCAGCATAATAATATTAACAGATTACATTTATATAGCGCCTTGCACAAACCTTAATGAAGACAAAATCTAAGCAGTTCAGGAAGAGAAATGTTCATTAGACAAGAAGGTCTTTAAGTCAGATTTAGAAGCAGAGATTGAAGAACAGTCACAGACAGCCTGAGGATGAGAATTCCAGAGTTTGGGGGCAATGGCACAGAATGAGCTGCCACCCATAGAGAGAAGCCTGACACGAGGGATGAAGAGGAGATTACAGCTAGATGACCAAGGGGGAGAGTTAGGGGTCAGAAGATCACCAAGGTAAGGGGTGCATGGCCATATAGTGCTTTGTAGGTAAGTAGCAAGACTTCCAATTTGATGCGAGACAGAACTGTGTAGCGGTAACAGTGTAACCAGTGTAGTGGTGAGCAAATAGGGGTGATGTGGATGGGGACTCGTGCAGCAGAGTTCTGAATTAACTGAAGCTTTTAAAAAGATGTTGCAAGGAGGTCAATGAAAGGGGAATTACAATAATTAATACAGGAAATGATAAAAGCACGAACCAGCTAAACTCAGTTTGTAACAAACAATGGATAAATAAAAGAATTAACGTAAGATTTTGAATTTTTGTATCGGTGTTTCGAGATGCACATCATTTGCTTTTTCCACCCAGATAAAATACCATCATATCGCCTACCACTACTGCAAACACTGTTTATTTATCAGTGTAGCTGACCAGTCTATGGACCGTGTGTCGTTTACTGTGACACAATTTCAATTTTTTTTGTAATCTGACAGTATATAAAGTTTGATTGACCAAGTTATTATTCAGAGGCGTGTTTGGGGCGTAACATGCAATGAACCAATCAGAATGGTGCGTCACCTCACCTTTAAAGGGCAGCGATGCATGAGCTACGGCGGATTGCCGTTACCATGGCGCGTCTGCCTGGCAAACCAGATCACTTTTCGCCCAGGGAAGCGGACGCGCTCGTGCGCAAAGTGAAAATACGTGAGCACTGCACCTATGAGAGCACCACTGGTCCACTAACACGTCCAGTTGGGCTGCTGTTTTTTTAATCGTGCGGGGAAAATGGGACCCTTCATTTTGGACTACTTTCTTTTAATAAGTAGACCAATTCATTCCCAATACACCCGAATCACGAATTTGTTAATGCCTATACGGAAACCATGGATGACCATTCAAAAAAAAAAAAAAAAAAAAGGCGTATCGCATGTCCGTAGTATCCAGTTACTTAACTGGGTATGAAAAGTTTTATGTATGTTGCACAGGCAAATCTGAACTTGGCTCAACGGCATTGTGGTTTTCCAGTGAGCAGTACTAGCAACTAGCATTACTCTACATTATTCACCATGGAAAAGTAGGCAGCATATGCAAAGTCCAAAGATAGGAATGGGAATCAGACCCTCTCCTGAAGAAATGGATTGCTCTGGTATCTTCCTATAAATAAAAGGCACTGCGTAAATATCGTAAAGTTGAATTGCGAGCCCATCAACACAACCTGAAGGCGCATGCATCCACTAACAAGCAGCACACAAGCTGTGCTCACACTCAGGTTCCACCCCGATTACATCATTCACAAGGCCCATCAGGAGTGTGATGTCACACGAGCAAAAATGGAGAGAGGTGAATTTGGCTACCTGTGTTGCTGAACATATATCTACAAATGCAGTGGATGACTTAGGCGAAATTGTCAGATGTACTCATGCATTGCTTCGTTTTATAGGTCAACATTTTTGAATGGTTAGATTTTGAGCTATTTTTTACTCCTGGTTTGGGCTACGAAAGTGGTACAGGATTTGGCAACACTGTCCACCAAGCCTTTCGAGGTGAAGCAGGTGTGGGATGAAGTAGCAGCGAGCGTGTCCTCCTTTTCTGCCATCACCAGGTCATCTGCTCAGTGGTGTAAGGATGCCAGAAGATGGGGAAAATGCAAGCTGACTGTTGAACGAGACCAGCAGCTGGGAATGGGGACTTGGTTATGCAAGCGTGTGCTTTTTATTATAATTTTGGATCTGCAGTTTGCAAAATATAAAAGGGTGATCTTTGTTCAAACAAAACAACCTAGTTTTTAGAGTGTTTTAAAATGTTCAAATTAATGCCAATAGGGCTGCTGTTTTTCTATATCTCACGCTTTAGATTCCTTACCAGGCTACAGGAGATTCAGCTCCTCTGCCAGCTGATCCCTTCTTGCCCGCGATGCTGCCAGCCTACATTCCTTTGTTGGCATTGGTACATGCAGTTCAGCATCACGCCTTCTAAAGTCCTCTAATGTGTCCCATCACTCATGGCAATATTACGCAGCACACAACATGCCACAAAGAATGCTGTAGCCTTCTGAGGGCTGCATGGTAATGTTTCACCTGACTTCATCTAAATATCTGAAACGCATCTTCAGCAATGCAAATGTCCTTTTATTTACAGTATACACTTAATTCTGATAATGGATTCAAAAGGTTTAATGATACGGATTGTTCTTTACTTAATATATATTGTTTTTCTTTTGCCGTTTCATTAAACAGTACAATTACATGAAAAGACCGGGTGTACTCTATTAAAAAACAGATATAAATGAAATAAGGTGAAATAAAACAAAAAACCATAGGTTCACTTTGAGAACATATCTGTGTCAATAACTAGCATCATGCACCTGCGCGTTTCAAAACCACACTGCTTAAATACCGGTTAACAATGTGCCACTGACTTTTCCATGGTTTTTGTTTGTCAAAAGCGCAATAGTAACTCGCGACAATGTACCCAGCCATGTCTCATTTAAATAATACCACACCTACAAGTGGAAGGCAAGCAAAATCATTTTGACGACGTGTGCACATGGTGTGAAAGTGAGCGATATGTTGGTATGAAACTAGCCGAACCACTTCTTAAGAAGCTTTCATAAGAACTCACCAACTGCCCAGCTGCTATTTTCTAGCAGAGAGACTTGTATGGTATTTCTTCCTTTTCAGTACTGACATATTCAGGCAATAGAATGGCCAATGTGACCCATCACCGCAAGCTCCTAATATCCATTTTGGGAAACGTGTTACAAATTTTAAATTTTGAGTTTTACCAATGACTTCTATGTCTATTGACAGAATCACCATTTCCTCAAGTAAATAAAGAAAAACAGTTGACAGAAGCAAGTGTAGAGCTTGGTGCCCATAGCCACAGACAGCGATTTAACTGGGTAACGATTGGTACTTTAGTATCAGTTAGGACTTTAGCACTTTGAAGGGCCTGTCAGTAAGACTTATGAAGAGCAAAAGCAGAGTAACAGCACACTAAATCATTCTGGGGGGGGGGGGGGGGGTGGGGGGGGTGGGGGATTTACACACTTTTTACATTAATACTTCTAACAGAAACTCAATATATGATCAAAACAAAATTCAAGTGTGAACACTGTACAAACTATACAGTCAATACTTTTTGCTCATTTTATTGTGTGACTGATATTTCAGTCAGAATTCTCAGAGGGATTTTCTCTAGGTTCACTATTCATATCCACACTCACAGTAAAATAACCCCAACTCACAGCATCCTCACTAATGAACAGAGGTGGTTTTTATTTTGCCACCACCCACACACAAGTCCCCCCCCCCCCCCAGCTCACTGCAAAGGCAGCCTGTTCAGCGGTGGGCATCTCCATGGCAGCACTGCATCTCATATTTAGTTCTATCGACACCACCATTTTTTTCCTTTTTCTTTGGGGTGGGGGGGGGGGGGCATCTGCCCCCAAAAAGTTTGAACAGTTACAATGACAGATATAGTGGCACCACATCTATGTTTTAGATCAGTTTCTTTACTCAGTGTCTTCCCTTGAAAGGTTTTTAACTAATGGGATGGGAGCACTCAATGTGTATTCAACCCCCCAGCAATAGGAAGATAAATTAATCTGCATTGTTATGGGCAGGAATCTAAGTATGGGAAGATGGGCCATGCTCATTGGTTAGAATTATAACCATCATGGATGCCAATATAGTCCTTGCTATAGTGCCAAAGGGTGACCGATAGCGCCGGTTGGCTCGAATATCTGATGAAAATGACAGAGCATCCTGCTAACGTTTCACCATCAATCTCTAAGATTCCCTGGCAAACGGCTACACCAAGAGAAACAGTGATGTTGATACGTTCATTTAAAGGGTGATGGGTAAAGCAGACATGGAGCAGGTGAGCCACAGCCAGGCTGCATAACGTGCAAAAGAATGTGCTTCTTACATGGTTTGAATGAACTTATTCTTTTGCCAAACAAGCCATATGAAAATGCTCCAAATGAACTCCGACCTTCAGAAGGCCACCGTGAAAGGGGGTTGGAATCTGGTTTGTTTTCAGGCCACTTTGCTGGTCTATCTGCTGCCCAGCTTGCTTTGTTCTCTGCGCTTCCTTTGGACACCAAAAAGTGCTGATGTCAAAACGACTGTCAAAAAACGATGAATTCTTCAGATAGATTACTGTGGACCCCCATTCATAACATAAAGCTAAAAATTATATACACCGTGGTCACATTTTATTAATTTGCTCCCACAGTGTATTAAATCATGGATACGATTCCCTCGTTTTAGTTCAATCGTGGCCACATTTTATTAATTCCTTCCCTAGTCAAATCGTGGCCACATTTTATGAATTCGTTCCCTTTTTGAGTTGCATCGTTCCCATGATATTTTAAAACTTGGCCACAATATATATGTCATCATTACGTTATGAGTGGCACTACGTAGATTACACTTGTTTAAAACATTGGTAAATTTCTCAGTAATGCATGCAGTTATTTCAATAGTATAAACACAGATTTTTTTGGAGACCTATAATATTCTTTCCTGGTTGCAAACAATGTGAGAGTTTAGTTTCTTGCACATAATCCCAGAATTCAAAACTAAAATCAAAATATCTAGTTAGCGTCTCATAGGAAAGCTTTGTTTTAAAAGAAATTCCTGACGGAGGGGTACACAGGATAAATATATCATAATTTGCTGTATTTGATTTATTTTATTGAAGGCTTATACCTAAAGATCTTTCATTTTATAAAATGTACTTTCAGTAGTTGTCATGCTTCTGTTTTTAGATAATTTTGCAAAAACATGTTTAAGATTTTAGATTGATCACGCAGTCGGTATTAAACAGTGTTTCGATCCGCTTGTTGAGTATACATGCGATAGATTGTATGTACATGTGGTATATACCATTAATTCCCAAAGAGTGTAACTAAAACAAATTAACATCCCTTAACAACCCTAATTAAAAATTAATGTATTCTGTTTTCTTATTATCCTTTGTTCATCAAGCATTTTTTGAAAGCTTTGAAATTCACCTTGCACTTGCTTGCATGTAGTATTTTAGTTGGAAACAAATAATCTGTTGGCTTACATCATATGTTTAACAAACATAAAAATATTGGTCATTCTCACAAACTTGACATTTAGTTGAGGACGATACTACTCTCGTGATCAGTTCAGTGTCCAAAAGGACCAAGTGTGAATGTGAAACGCACTGATACCACATAAAAACTGAAGTGCACCAGAAATCGAAGAGTTCCTTTGGAAGGTGATGGACAGTGAGAATCCAAAGAGAATTGACTTCTCTTTCTCTTGGTCCACTTTCTGGTCCACTAAAAGAAGACTGTGTTTGGTTCATTTAAAGAAAGATATGTGAAAACACCCTTACAGCCTATAGTTATTTTTCAGGCCGATCTATATTTCCTGCCAAAAGTGCCTTAAATGATATGAGGAGACAAACTACGGAGGCTGTAGCTGCCCCACTCCAATCGTACACACATTTGGATGTCATCTCAAATGAATTAGCATGTTTGTCTTTTGGCTCTGCTACTGAAATGCAAGCAGTCTTGGTCTTATCAACCACACTCTATCCAGCGCTTGTGTACTTACCTGGGAAACTCACAGCCACAATTAGCACAATGTTTCCATGTTGACCATCTAGATGAGAATTTAGGTTCCACATGTTTAAAGAAATGTATTCATTGGTTTCATTAGTTGTGTCCCATTTCAGGTGCTACAGCTTTCAAAGACTGCATTCAAAGACCAAATGCATAGAGGTGTGTCACAAATGCTGCCTAATATCGAAGGATCCTTCAAATGCAGCCTTCTTTTCCCCGGCCCAACCAATGCCAAGATTCATTGCGTGGATTTTTAGGATGATGCTGCCTATAAGAGAGAGCTATGCAGCTCACTGTCCTCAAGGTACCAGCCCTGCTGATTTTCCAGCCTTCCTTCACCTGTGAGCCAGGTGTGAAGCCTCTGACCAATCAGAATCCGTAATTAATAAACTAACTACCTGGGAGAACTGAAAATAAGGCCTGGATTTGGAAACAAGGTCCAGAGTTCAACCGCCCTACTATAAAGTCTATGCCGACCAGGTCCTTCAAAGGACACAGTCCCAAAATTGGGACACAGCTACTGCGTGTACTGGACTGAAAATAATGTAGCAAAAAACACAAGACAAATATGTGAACCGTTACAGCTCTACTGCATAGTAGGAGATCTTTCATCGTGATGATTTTGTTAACCATCAGAACATGTGCACACTGGCTTCTGGTAATTACATAAGCCTGATCTCAGTGTTACCTTTATTTTATACAGCTAGAGCTGAATAAAATTAAATTCCTCAATTGACTCTTGCTGAGAAGAAAAGATTTAGCAGCCATTGTTTCCCCACCTCAAATGTAAGAATTTTTTCCAAAGGCTAATGCTTCTTCATTCATCATGCCGAATATCAGAAAATATATGGGACATGCCAAACTGACGATACATATAATTTGGTCTAATACCTCTGTCACACTGAGTAATGATTATGTTACCATGTCTAAATATCCTGTATGGTTTAGCCTTAGCAGTTTAAGAAACTAAAGCAACATAAGTTCCTAATTACCAATAAACTGCTATTTCAAACACGTAGTTTCGTTTTGCATTTTTAACGGTAGAAACAAACACACTAAAAGGCCTCCAGTTTACTCGACTGCATTGCTGATCAAGTGTAACTAACACATATCAGTCGTACCATGACTTTACAGCTCAGTCCTGGCTCTAAAGAAGCAGTCTGCTCAGAAAGATCAGGACAGAAAAGGCCACCATCATAGCTTATACTGCTATACCACCTCATTATATACGAATAGCTATGCTAATATTTTAAGTCGTTGTTATAAAGACGTTTAGAAATGATGCCGAAGTTTGTAAAAGCTAGTTTAGGAAACCTTGCTTGCTATAATCGTATTTCATTGTTCGTTTTCTACATATTCTGGCTAAATACAAACGTACAAGTACACTAAAACGAATAGCTGAAATGTCAAGTTAAAATGAATGTACGCCGCGACCAAATTAGGCAACAGACCAGTCATATTGTAGGTCAGAGATTGGTATAAATGGCAAAGTGGCTAAACTACATAGCTGCAGTGTATCGGTAGATAGATAGGATACACCCCTGCATGTGTGAACTTATCAGTATTAAGGCGTGTGTGTACTTAACTCAGGAATCATACAAATCATACGAACCGAGTACAGATTTTTAAAGAAACTTACCTTTTAGCCTCGGATTTACAATCAGAATCTTTGCCAGAATTGCAGTGACGTATGGATTAGAACCAAACTACACAAAATCATAAGAAAAAGGCAGACCGTAAATTAGCATTTCAAAATGATTGCACTTAATTTTTAAAAGTATTAATTACCAACGACAATCAACAGTTTTGAGCTAAACTTCCTGTCTCATTACGAGAACATCATAACTTCTCTAACCGATCCTGAATCAGAGCGATAATTTAATTCATCATAATCGACGATGGGCTCATAAAAGGTAACTGATCCCAAATCAGTTGTGAAATTCAGAAAACGCTCAGAGCGGCTCAGACAGACACACCCAGACTTATACGTTGTCAGGACCCTATTTTATAATCGTCTACTATCATGCCTGTTTTTTTTTTGTCATTTATCCTCGTTTTAAATTAAAACCAAAGATTACTAAACTCCATATTTCATCATCCAAACATACATTTAGATGTTAACCATCAGGATTTACATTCCAGGAATTACAGGATTAAAAATAATTTATATCATTATATCATTATAAACATTATAAATTATATATTTTTAATAATTTTCATTTAATGTGCCACAACCAGGGGGAAATGAATTTTACATTTGATAATATTTTATGACTGTAGCCTGTCTGGGATAGCTTGAAACCTGGGCTTTTTTCAGTACAGGCTGATGTTCCGCACCGATACCCATCGCTGTTCCCCTCCCTTGTGTTTCTGAGGCAAAGACGTGTGAACGGGCACATTCAAATCGTATTACCAAAGTACGTACCAAAAAACTAGGAAATACCCGAATTAGTTTTCTGTGTGGGTATTACTGGTAGAGTGCATTCTCTTTTGTGTTTGACAGGTTAACCATTTCTTAAATTTGGTTTTAATCACACAATGTATATATCTAATCGGGACAAATTCATTAAATTTAATAATTTTGTTGAAAAGCATTATTTAAATGACAATGTGATCCGGTTAATGTTGTTGCAATTTATTTAGATAGGTAAGAAACAGCAAATAGGCTATGGCAAATGCATAAGACCTGCAAGACCAAAATTCAAGTTACACTGCAGATCGACTTAATTACTCTCGGTTGACTTTGTCACGTAACAAAGTGAGAATCGCAACCTGTAAACTAGATTCGGTGAGAAAGGGACGTTTCAAACTGTCATCAGGACGATAATTAACACTTACACCAGTTTCTGGTAACATATAATGCAGAATATCGCTGCCTAATCTGTCAAAGGCGAATACCGGGGGGTTGCTCTAGTCGCTTATATGGTACAGTATTTGCATATGACTTACGCACATTCTCCATTATACAATACAGTGTATATGTTATGTAAATAGGTCTAGTTGTTATACTGGATACCGCAGATTGTACCGAACATTCATAACTTGTTTTTCGTGTACATACATACATACATACATACATATGATAAAGTTCAATTTAAAAATTACAATAAAGTATAAACAATAACTGATAATAAAAGATCACAACATTCTGTAATAAAAGGTATGTCTAGCTTTCTGTTGAATTAACAGTTTTCTTGTTTTGTATTTTTGTTTATCTCTCAACGGAAGATGGAACAATGTAACATGTTGCACACAGCATTTTAACAGTGTGGAATTTTATTTCTTATAAATTATCATAGCTCATTGTCTGCAGTCACCCTCTAATATTTTCGGGCCACGGTAAACCGCGGATAACTTATACCGCGGCTAATCAGCGGATTACACTGTATTTAGGGAGTAATGAAAAGGAATTAACTCTGTACATGTTCGCTGCAAGGAGGCTACAGTAAGGTCTGCCTACACATCACTTTATTTGTGTGGATTCAGCGTACGTAGTGTTGGGCTTTTTGGAACTTTCTGATTTTTTTTCGAATATTTTCGATCGGCGGATGCGGAACATGCGGATACGGAGAGCCAACTGATTAACTAAAAAAAAAAAAAAATTATGATTATGATTACGATCATTATGTCGTTTTGGTGCCCCCTCAGGCACTTCGCGACTGACGCATAGTGCATGATATGCGTGAACGTGAGCCATCCATGGCTCTGGATGAAATGTAGATTTATATAGGCTGCATTGGCCGTCGCAGGGTCGCCAACTTTTATGCATCTGGCGTGACAGATGTTTTCAGATTCTCACGCTCATACAAGAAATCTTACAGCAAAGCTATTCCATTATAAACCTAAAATTAGCTACATCAAAATCGTTGGGGGTAGTTTGCAAACCAAACAGACTATTTATAAGGTACTAAAACTGGTACATGCATGTATAAATGCGTGTGCATGTGTGTGCTTACTCCAACCAGCTGACCAAAGTTGGCATCGCTGCCGTTGGCATAGGTAAGTTATCCAAACTATAGGTGTCAATAAAGGTATAACATTTACCACAATTACCAACAATCACGGGAGCCAACATAAACAGGATGCAAACGTTTGGAAATTGAAAAGCACATCTCGGACAGGATCGCTACACCCAAGGTCGGTGCCTGTCACTCCCTCAGAGGCTATTGTCCGTCCCAATTCGGGCGGTTCTCGAGTAGTTGGGTGGGTCCCCGAAACTTTCCACAATATTAAACGGGACCTTGAGATTTAAAAATGATCTTACTCGCCAAACAGTTCTTCACAGGTCAGACCCACTAAGTCACGCTTCCTGTAACGTCTGGATACGCATCCGCACGGAGCAAGAGTGCACATCAAGGGACTTTGGGGTAGGAGTTTAAGTTATTATGCATAAAATTAAATTTAAAAAAGGGAATTATGTTTTAATTAAAATGAACCGAATGTGTAATGTTCTGTGACCTGTACCAGCATAGGCATTTAGAAAATGGATGGATGGACAGAAGTTATTGTAAAGGACTGATGTTTCCATTATAGCCCAATTACTGGAAACGAAGCATTTCTTAAATAACTTTTATTTTAAAACCATTTCATTTGAGATGAAACTAACGATGTATAAAACGAAGATTATAGGAATAATCCATAGAAAGAAATAGAGGAAACAGTCATCGCCCCGTAAAGGCTACAATGGTGTAGTTTATTGATATGAATTACCTTCATTAATTAATTGCCAGGAGTGTGTAACTCTGCTCAATCTTTAATCAAAGATTAGTTTAATACCCTGCAAAAATTACCCACAGCTTGAGTGTCATTACAAAAGATGTTTTTTTACCATAAGTGGATGAAACACAGTGTGCTGTGAGTCTCGAGACAGAGAAGACGAGGCTCTGAGATGCTGTTTTAGGGGAAACTGAAGGAAAGGGGATGTCTGACTGATAAGCCCTAATTGAAGTAAATACCCACTAGTAATTCCTGGATGTCTTAGTCATTTCCTTCTGATAGAGTATAATTGCAGGGAAAGATAATACCTCTCTAAATAAACAAATTGTATATATATATAGACTGGGTATCTAGAAATGTAAAATTGCTCCTCTGCCCACCCAAGGTGAATGGGCTCCCCCCCCTTTGAGGTTCCCAAGCTTTCATCCCACTAGGGAGTTTTTACCTGCCCCTGTCATCTCCGGGGGCTTTGGGCAGGGATAATGTGAAGCATTTTGAGACGATGTAATGTTGTGAAAATGTGCTATACAAATAAAATTGTATTGAATGTGTGTACTTTACTTATCATAGTGTTTTGCATAACACTATTTAGATGTCTTCATTTGTTGTTAAATACAGTACACACATAAAGTCTTAGGGCACTTCCTTAATTCAATAAAAACATTACTTAACATTAAAAACATTACTTGATTCGTTTACAAAAATATATATGACAGGGTTGGGGCCATTCTGGAATGCATTCATCAATTCCAGTCCAAATCAGGAAATGGAACTGGGATCGGAAAAAAAAAAATGGAGAACTGAATTGGAAATTAATTTGAATTTTAGGGAGATTTAAATCCCAACTCCAGTTCTATTTCCTGATTTGGACTGGAATTGATGATGCATTCTGGAATGGCCCCAACCCTGATATATGACGTTAGAAACAATTAATCAGTCAAAAAAAACAATGACACTTAATAAGAAAATGTCTGTATGGAAGATATGCTAAACATTGCTTGTCAGTTAACATTTTTACAGAAATAAGCAAGCATTCCAAGACTTTCTGTGAGCACTATATGTGTCAGAGATAATATTGTATAGTCATTAATGAGAATGTTTCCTCACCAGAAGACCAAAGTAATCAAAAGGTACCATGTAGAAAAAAAAATGTCCTTAGTTTAAAACTTATGTCCACAAAAACAAAGGCTGGCTATGAGTAGTATTTTACCTGTTAATTAGCACATAATTGATGTGTAACTTATAGTCATATCTCTCCTTGTTAGCCTACAAGGATGGAGCTCAAGGTGTCTGTCGACGGTGTCCAGCGCATCGTCTGCGGAGTCACAAAGACGACCACATGTCAGGAAGTAGTCATCGCTCTGGCCCAAGCCCTGGGTAAGTTATCACGTTCCTTATCTCAGCTGTTGAATATTGCCCTTGTAACTTCCTATATGCAAATTATGTAAACCTAGTGTTATAAATTTTCATAATGGACTTCTTTTGTATTTACTGTAGGACGTCCAGGTCGGTACTCACTAAAGGAAAAATTCAAGGAGTATGAGCGCAGCATGACCCCCAGTGAGCACCTCCTAGAATCTCTGGAAAAGTACGGTCAGCAGGCTAGGGAGGTACAGCTCACCCTGCAGCACCTTGGGCCTTCGACAGTGGAGGACAATGTCTCTAGTGCTGGTCCTCCGCTAAGGAAGTCGGAGGTGGGAAGCAAGAACCGGGCAGCGAGGAAAGCTGGTTCTGCACATCGCCAGAGCCTGCCGCCTTTGTCTCGTCTGAGGTTAGACACAGAGCCTCCTCACACCGCTGAGGCCAAGAGGCAAAAACGCAAATCTTTTACACTGGTGGAGGAAGCGAGGGGCTGGCTGGAGAGCCTGGGCTGGAATGGGAGGTTCCAGGGGATACAGCAGAAAGAAAAGGGTTTGGATACTGAGAAGACAGAGAGCCGTCAGTCTCCTGAAGGTGACTCTGGGCGGCTCTCCTCCACAGCGGCGTCACAAGAAAGAGGAAACCGTAAATCCCCCACAGTCACCACACATCAGAAGAGGGAGTCTCTCCTTTGTGCGCCTGACAGTAGGGCGAAGGGTTTAGACAAGAATGAAGACACGAAGAGCATTCAGTCCCTTACTCATAAAGCGAATGAGGAACAGGATGCATTGCGAACGCTGCTGGGTTGCCAGCAGGCCCATCTCCATGAACTGCAGGCGCAAATTGACGCAGCTGAGGCTCAGATTAATAAGTTGGAGGAGGAACATCGAGAGGATGAGCAAGAATTCTTTCAGCGGACAGTATATGAGGAGGATGAGCTGCAGTACTGGGAGAATGAACTGAGAGCAGAGGAGGCCTATGAGCAAGACCTGCAGCAGCAGTTTTTGGAGATGAAGCGGAAGGCTGCGGAATGCAAGGCAAGGCTGGAAGAATACAAATTCCGACTTCACGGCCTGGGGGAAGGCCAGAACCTTAACTTTGCCGTTCCACAGGGCGAGGATTCGGAGACTCGGTACTCTGACTCACCAATCAGAGGGGGTTTTCAAGAGGGAGAGGAGAAGCTTTTGCAAGCGGGGAACAGGACTGGGAGTTCCACAACTCTGACTCCCATTGGAGAGCCCCGTCTATCCTTGGGACAAATTTTGAGATGTCAGAACATGCACACAGGACCCAGTGCGCCAGAACAACTTCGTGAGCGTTGGGTGAGAAATGCCATGTTTCGCTGCTCAGAAGTGACAATGTATCCCAGTAGCACAAGGGTCTGAAGGAGGGTGGGGGGATTTCTTGTGGTCACCTGCATATACATTTAAATACAGTGCTTTTACTTCAGTGGACCTAGTGCTCTTTACCATTAAGTTACCATTTAACTGCATAAAGTTAAGTCCCCTTAAACAGTTATAATAAAAAGTTTGATTTCTGGGGACTCTGCACAATTAGCATCAGTTGTTCTCTAACTGCAATAGGGGCAAATGAACATCGAGGTACAGCGTAAATCCTTAATTGTATTGAAATGTTCACTTTTTGTTAAGTGTATCTCCATTAGATTATGGGAGTCCAATCCACTCTTTAATTTCTTGCACCAAGGACAATAAATATACTGAAAATGGGAAGTGGGACTACATTACTAAGCAGAAAACACTGAAAGTCACAAATCTAAAAATCAGACTTAAAAGTACACAGCAAAATCAAATGAAGAGACAACATACATTAATGTTCCGTAAAACGTTTATTTAAGTTTCATTCAAGACCATTAACAAAAGTACACAGGAGTGTGTGCAAGGCCCAGCCTGAGCCTGACCACCTCCACGGTTTTGTTCATTATAACAGTAATAACACCTTGTGCCACTGAAGGGAAGGTATTCTCACCGATCCCTCCAGCTCACAGAATTCAAAATCTCAATCGCTTTTTTCCCCCAGATCAACCCACCATCTCCCCCCTACAATTTAAGCAAGTTCTTGAATTATATGATGAAGTGGGGGGGGGGGGGGG
>JAODJU010000038.1:3740156-3770124 GCA_026776725.1 Gnathonemus echidnorhynchus
CTGGGGGGGGGGGGGGGGGGGGGGGGGGTGGGCGGGGGCACACATTACATACAGCATATTTCAGCCCACTTGTATTGGGATGCAAATTGTTATTTCTAGAAAAAAAAAGTTCCAAGATTGTTCTTTACATTTTGGTGGTTGGCTGGGAAAAGTTTAGTAAATTATTAAATCATTTTTCTGTACGTATTTTTAGGCACCTTAAGTTTAATTTCTCATTCATTAGCAGAAATGTATGCAATGAAAACAGCAAAATAGCTGAAATGTGCAATGAAGAAAATGAAATTCATGTATAAAAATAACTGATGACCACAAGATGTCATTTGGAATTCTGAATACATGGGTTCTGGGGTGGATGTCCTGAGCACAGAGTGAATCAGGAGGCAGGGATACAATCGAAACAAACATGGGATGACTAACCGTTTGGAGCAAGGCTGCCTGTGTTTGTGAAGCCATCTGTTTTAAAAGGTCAAATAAATCAGTGTCCCTTCAAAGAAAATGTAGAAAATTTAAGCTCTTTTTGGAAAAATAAAGTCCACCATGTCAAAAGCATGAATTTATAAGGTAGAGGAAAAAAAAAAAACTAATAGCATTTAACACACTAACATCACAGGTGAAGAATTCCAGACTCTCTAAATATTATTTTGAGTTTCAAACTTGGGGTACTAGAGCAGTTTTCCAGATGGTAAATTGCCGTTTCACCAAAGAACCCACCAAATCCACTGCTACCTTCCACATGGTCTCTAAAACATTTTACACAAACACGCACACAAACACAGAATAGAGACTTCCCTAAGCCTTCTGCTGCCCTGGAGGCCACGCCCACATCAAAAGCAGAGGACCAATGGATTTGGAGGGTTCTGCATTGAATGGATTGGCTAGAACAGGAAAATGGGCTGTGCATGCACATCTCACAGCGTTTAGAGAATACGGCTGCTGTAGATTTGCCCCTTGCAGGATTGCACTTTTTAAAACTATTTGCTCCATCGGGTGGGGATGAGCCCTGGGAGTCCAGTAGAGGGTTCAGTCGATGACACCAGCTTGATGGGTTTTCCGTTCCACATTAAAGCCCTAAAATTGGAAACGGACAGAACATCCTGTCACTATGAACAGGAAGATCTAAAGGGAGAGGGAAAAAAAAAAGCTTCCTTGCCGTCAATAACCATGCCGTGTTAGCTCACAGCGACGTTGAAAGTTGGGATGGGGGGGGGGGGGGGTGGTCGAGGGGGTTTCTCACCTTAGAGTTGTCTGGGCCACGGGGTTGCCGCACGATGACTAAGCGGGGAGCACTGGCATCATCCAGTGTGATGCTCTTCAGCCGGTTCACCAGGCGGTCGGGCCGAGGTGTTGCCACTGGCTTCGGCCCTTCACTGAGGATGCAGATGGGGGGGGGGGGGGCAGTCAGACATGCAGCCCCCGGATATTCACTTCAGCAAGCAAGGGCTGAGACCTAAGGCTCATGAAGCCTTATGTCAGTTTGCTTCTAAGTACGGTCAATTTTAAGATAATCACGACTATTAATGCATATAAACGCAGTGTTTTTATTCAATTCAATTAAAATAAAATAAAATAAAAAAAACACACTAAAAGGCTCCAGCCACATCTCATTTTAACTTATTACTTATTGCTTCCACATCATCATTGTGTTTGAGCAAATACAGCTCAGTCATACAGTGCAAATCTCCACATCCGAAGGGCCACCCTGGGGTCAGCCTCCCGCCCACCTGACACGCCGCACGTTGCAGGCACTGCACTTGCCCGTCCGCTGGTTGAGGATGACTGAGAACTCGACCTCATCCCCAGCTTGCAGTTCCAGCCCATCCTGAACCTCTTTCACGTGGAAGAACAGCTTCTTGCTCTCTCCAACCTCATAGGTAATGAACCCAAACTGCGGAAAAGCACAGCCCCCCTTTAACTGACAGGCAGTGAATGGCAGTGAATGGCCACAATGCAACTAAGGTCACAGATTCCTTCTCCTTTTAAATACAGAAGCAGGTGATGAAAACTTGTGACAGACACTGGCTGAACAGTCACAGGAACCAACAACTGGGACCAGTGATCCCACTGCATAGAAGTCACATTCCCTGTGTATCCACTATGGCACTGGGTTGGGGGGACATACCTGGTCCTTGACACATTCGACGGGGGCACGGCGCTGGGGTACAATGTTACAGGCCATCTTCTGTCCTGTCTGTGGCACCGTGCAAACCTGGAAGCGGACGGTCTCGCCCTTCTGCAAAGGGTCCGCCTTGTTGGCCATGCCCACTATGCCGAAGGGGAAGTTCTGACCCTTCTGGCTACCTGCAGGGTGACCGGGGCGATTACTTTGACCACTCAGAATATGACAGCACTGCGATTCCTAACACCTTTGCAGCTGAACTGAATTACGATTGAAAACACAAGGGCAATGAAATACAGCGATTCTCAAAAAATTCCGTCATATAAATATTCTTTACAGGGGACAGGTACATACTGAGATGAACAACTTTGCTAGTCAAAATAATTTCATGAGTAAATATTACAAATGATAGACGATATTTAGTTAAGTAGGTAGAAACTTGCAGCTGTTAAGATGTTTGAGATGAAACCATGTCAGACTTATAGTCAAAATACTGGCACTGATGCACTTGCAAATGACTCAATTTCTTTAATAGTACAGAACCTTTGATCTTGTTTCAATATAGGATGGATATCTGGCCAATTCTTCTTGTGTGTAATGATCTTCACCATGTGTCACACTACATACAAAAGGGTTTGTTGGAATTTTTTAATGTCTTCTCTCTTACTTTGCAAGGACCCTGATGACAGCTGGCTGCCGTCTACATCATCTGAGAATCTCATTAATTACTGCAGCATATAAAAGCTGCAGCCATATTTCCACTTTTCCCCCACAATTGTGTTGTGCCACAGTATTAAGCATCTTCTATATATTTGTTAAAGGTTTATTATGGGATGCAAGACTGATTTAACTGGAGAGAAGACAGTGATCATTAAGAACTTAGGAGATGGAAAATCAATGCTTGAAATTGCCAAGATGACTGGCAGAGACCATTTTGCCATAAAGAATTGAATGCAGTTAGGAAAAGGTCAGAAAAGGGGAAAAGAAGTTCTGATAAGGTACCTAAGGGCTAATAAAGCCAACAGCAAAGACATCTGCTGAAGCTGCTGCCACCGATTTATCAAAATCAAGTAGGATATTCCACCACCTTGGAAAACATAAAGCCAGATCTTCAGTCTCTGATGAAGGGCAGCTACAAAGTGAAGCACGTGGAATGAGCACAGACACTTCCAAGCTGGTGGTCCTGAGCAAGAAATGACAGCTTCACCCTCTCAGACGGACAGCAGCAAGGTGCTGCTGGTGGTGATGTTTTGGAATGGTTCCTAAAAATGTAAATTGCTCCATGCGTGGGCTGGGCCCACACAATCTTAAACAGCAACCCCCCCCCCAAGATGATCCAGTTGCCATTCAAAGCTGGAGCCAGAACCAGACACTTAAATTTCTGAAAAACAACTGTGCCATGAAACAAACATTGGCATCTAGCACTACAATGAAAGATTCATGCATAACATGAATGGATGAATGGATGAATGGTGCCAGGAAGATCAGAAATAGTTCTTGATAAAACCGAGCTTCAAAAATGACTGATGAAGCATTAAAGAATAAACTCTAAGGTGCTATTTCAACATCAGCAAGACTTATTTTACCCACAGAACTTTAGAATCTGTCCATGTCAGTGGATCAAAGGCTCATTTTGGTCATATATACCCATTCGTAAATAAGCTCTATCTAGGGTGACCGATATACTGGAAATATTACAAGACCTTTGTAAATGTTCTAAATATAGTCAAATAAGTGCATATCTTGGCAAATCATTAATCTCTCTCCAAATATTGCATAAAATGTATCATGCTTGACTACTTTTGCACAAATTTGGTACAATTTTTACTTGTAACTACTCATAAATTTTTGATATCAGATCACCCAAGTTTTATGTAACAGCAAAACAAAGGGTGTAATTCAAAATCTCCAGACATCTTTGTTTTCTGGTTTTTTTTTTGCACCTCTCCCTCTTTGGAGTCATGCCGACAGGCTCATCACCTTCTATAATACCTTGCTGCACGTGTGCCAGAGTGCCAAAGGCAGCAAAAGCAAAGCAGTCTTAAGCCATCACTGTTTAATGCATTCACTATAAAAGCTTCATTGTGTTTTCCGTAAAGACTGCATTTACCGAAACATTCTGATGCCTCTCAGCACAGGGGCTCTCCTGAGTCTCCTACCACTTAACCCCCTTTTACTGAACTTGTGACAGATGGCGTCTGTAGGTCAGCTTGTATCCTCGTGGCAGCTGATCACTCTGCTCTCTCCACCATGCAAACAATTCTTTGCTGCAATCTTTGATCAAATTCTTGCAGCCAGGAACATTTGGGCCATGGAACTTAGATTTCATGACATTTTCCATCTGGTTTAATGTTAACACCATGGCCTATAACCTTGTGTCTGACCTGATTGAGCACGGAGAAGGGAAATGAAAGCACTCTCTAGTGTGGTATACTCTCTTCGGACTGGTTGAATGAATGACTGAAGTGTATACTTCATGCACCTCATCACAGGCGATCCCTGTCCTTAAGTAACAAAGAATCAGCTGATTCAATTGAAATACTCTAGAAGGTGGAAAAATATTTCCTGGGGCATCATCTGGAAATTAATAAAATACTTTTTTTGTTATACATGTAGATACCAAAAAGGTTTTTAAAATTTCAGTTTTATGGGAGAAATTCATTATCTGAAGTGCATGGGTGCCAATATTTTTAGCTCCAACGGTAGGTTGAAGTGGAAGACTTTCAACACCTTCTGGGCAACAATTGCGTGTTCAGAACATAAGGTGGCTTTGGGACGGCTGCCTCACCCTCCTCCGTGATCTCGATGAGGCCTTGGTACTCGGTCTGGGACGGGTCCACGCTGCGCAGAGGCCGCACCACTTTACCCATGACCACGGTCGAACCCACATCCTCCCACAGTCCATTCACTGTTGGGAACAGCGTTGAACTTCAGCACAGTTACAGTTGTTCTACTTGCCTTCTATCACCAACACTGAGGAAGGCTTGTACCCAAAACACCGTGGTGTCTTCAGATTCTGTGTATACCACTGTATATACCTACTGACATTTGTATGCCTTGACAAGAGTGTCAATGTGGATGAACTCACCAAAGCATTGTTTGTGGACAGCGATGGCAGAGACTCACCAGCAGCTACCCTGGTGACCTTCTCAGCGCTGACTTTGTTTCCCTTGCCCTTGGACACAGTGTACTCCACGGTGTCACCCAGCTCCAGGCTCTCCACATCGCCACACAGCTCGCTGCTCGGGACACGGAGATCGCAGCATTCGTTGGGTGGAGCTCACAGTTTCAGCGACGCGACTGACTATTTTATGATCAAGGCATTTCAGGGATGACAAGGTGGTTGGAGCTGAACTAAATACGACAAAACCAGGCAAACTGAAGTTGCCGACTCTACCTGTAGTGGAAGAAAATCTCCTGGTCATGGTTGGCAGTCTCAATGAAGCCAAAGTTGTCTTTGAGTGTGGCCACGAAGCCCAGCAACCGTTTGGTGTTGACAGAACGGTTAAGGATCTTGATGGACACAGCACTTTGCTGTCCAGTCCTCTTAACCTCACTGATTGAGAACTCCACCTGGCAACAAGGGATGTAGGAAACAGCATTTAAAGATATGGATTCATTAGATAGAAAAGGAATCCCAAAAATGACAACCTTAATCCCAACCCAGCCCTAACCTTAACCATAAGTAACCAAACAAAATACAAGACTTCTTGCATTTTAAGTTTTTTGATTGCATTCAGATTTTTATAAAACTAAGGTTTATATTGTGAGTACACGGAATGAGTCCCCACAAGCTAAAATGTAGATTTTACCAAATTGTGGGGACATTTGGTCCCCACAGTGTCGTAAATCCCCCCCTCTCACTCATATACACACACACACACACATTTTCCCCCAATCTCCTGTTGTGGAAATTGAAGCATGAGGAACTTGCGTCATAGTCACAAACCTTATCCCCCACTTGTGGTTGTATACCACCTTCTAGGTCCTTGGCGTGATAGGTCATTGTCATCTTCACTCCACAGTCCTCGTAAGCGATCACCCCCTCCTCTGCCTCCTGCAAGGGAATTTCAGCAAACAAGGTGCAGATTCTTTAGGGTATCAACGTACATAAGGGTCATAATGAAAGGGCAGGGCAGCAAAGACACACTCAGACCGCACCAAAAGCGTTGTGTGTGCAATGGGATGAGGACTGAACAAAGGTCTACAGAGCTGCATTTATTACGTTTTTAAATAAACACCTACATAGTGCAAGAGGCACAGGCCAGTTCTGTTCCTTAATCATTAGCCATTCTTCTGCCCAACAAAGAAGCAACATGAAGCAGCACAAAATGAACGCCACACTGAAACGTCACACAAGTTATAGGTTTGGGCGATATGACAAAAATATCATCATCATAAGTCTTAAAGCAAATTATTTTGCTTCAAAACAACAACTTGTAATTTTGCCATTGGGGCCCCTGTACATACAGGCGCCAAAAATCCATCCAAGTTTACTCCAGAAATATAATGCGTGTCTAACAGTAAATTCAATCTACTAATTACTACCATAATTAGCTTAATTACAACAGTAAGGAAGAGTGACCTGGTTGAGAAGACTGCTGCAGTTATTTCATAGGCTGTTTGATCTTAAGCCAAATGACAAAGGGAACCATCAAATCAGTCACTTCGATATCAACTTAAGACAAATCCAGAAGAATTAATAAAAATAAGTAAAGCTACTTCACAGTTAGAATCATCACCTGATGATTTAAGTGGGCAAGTAAGGCTCATATATTCAACCATTCTCAGAACATTCACAATCACCAGACCCATAGGATGAGATTAAGACAGAAAAGCGTCCATGCAATCCGGAGGACCTCATTCTGCATGTGTGCACACGGTGGCAATGCATTAAATGGTTTGGAAAGATTTCTGAATACAGCCAAAGTGGAAAAAACAAACAGATCACACGCTCACTATGTTCCACTGGCAAAAGACGAGAAATCTCCTGACCGCTCTAGTTAAACTCAGGCTACCTTACTCATAAGCTACCTGAAGTTATGTCTTTAGATATTTCAAAGTTTTCATTCAAAGCTTATTCACAAAAAAAGAACAACAAATAAAAGGTCAAAGGCTAGGCTATTCTACATGAACTGCATGCTATCAGTTACCTGTGCTAATGTAGGGATTATTATTTAAGCTATATGGATTATGGTCCTAAAGCTGGCTACTTTGTTTTATATGCCTACTCTTTGCAGAAGGCTTTTGATCTAGAGTGTGTGTTAGTTTGAGTGACTTGCTGAGGTTCAAAGCACAAGACAGTAGAACACATCCTGAAACATATGTATACTAGTGCGTCTCAAGATATTTGTCTACTAGATTCCATAAATGCTGCATTGAAGCCTGTTTCTGAATTAACAGACCTATCGTCTGTGGAAAAAACTCTTCAATACTACGCATGCTAAAACTACTCAAAGGTGGCATTCTTGGAGTTAAGATGGGACCAGATGCTGAACCAGGACATGTAAACTTGATGTGCTTAAGTTTGCTGCACTTTTAGATTCCTGCTACTGTTAACTACTGCAACAAGCTCATGAAAAATCAGGAAAATGGATAAATTTTAAAAGGATTAAACTGTTTTATAACTACTGCAGGAAAAGACGACCGGGCAATCTACTTGGAAGAGTCTGTTTTATTGTGGGCATCACTAAGCAGCTGAATAGAATATGGAAAGATATGGCAACTGGCACAGAAGAAAGACACAATGCAGGCCAAGATTCATACCTTAACTTCTCATACTCATGAGGCCAGATTTACTAGGCAGGGCAAAGTAGAAGGACACGACAAAAAAGGCACCAATGGGAGTTACCAGTGCTGTGGGTGATCGACTGAAAGTCCACAAATCAATGCGCACAGACGCAGTCAGTATATTTAAGAAATGAACAATGCAATCTACCGAGGGCAGCACAAAACAGACATGCTTTTTTTTGTTACATTATGGCGCTATCTGCAGTAAATTGCCGACCACAAACCTTAGTAAATCTCGTTGCAGGATTCATTTAAAATACTCCCCTCCCTCGAATTGTGTGCTTCGAAAGGGAACTCCTGCAGATGCATATGCAATTTGGGTGTAATTCTTGAGGAAAAACACACACTCAGTTTTATATTCTACTCAAAATAGTTACCACAGGCTTGTACTATAGGCTATAAAAGTTAAATGAAAAATTTAAAGCCAGGGCTGAATGATCCTCACGCCACAAAATACTCCAAAAATTTTAAGCATGTTGAGCCAGATTAACATCTTGCTGTCTAGAGCCTTAAAGCATAAACAAGATGCTGTTGGAATGACAATGTATTCCCTGGATGGCATCACCACCCCCCCACCCATCTAATCCACCCACAATCTCTATCCCCCCTGCATGCTCTTCCCCTCTCCAAAAATCAAAGCTCATCACCAGACCTGTAGTAATCATGTCCTTTCATGTGACACCACTATGTGGCGCCAGTTCAATTTTCATGCAATTTGTACTGGAAATGGGAAACACACACACCTTCATTTACATATTGTTTCTATGAAACTGAAAAACATCCAAATATTCAGAGTTCACACGAGATCAAGCGCGATCTGAAGTCGCTCTTCATTGCCATCGCTAAGTGGAATTGCTTCCATTTCAGTGTGATTTGTCTCAGAATAAGAACCAGTTCTAGACCTTCTCCTATACAAAATTCCTGCAAAATTTTAAAAACATCCAACAGATACTTTGAAGTATCATGCTAACAAGAAGTGTCCAAGGCCATCGTCCTCTTACGCTGCCACTGCGCCACATGGCATCGGATTAGGTACGACGTGTCTAAAAATCAGGTTCCTTCCAGATCTTCACCCATACCATCTCTGCAAAGTTTGAAAAGGATTAAAGGAACTGAAAACTGTATGTATTCCACATCAGGGAACACGAAAAGGGAACCCAAGTTGTAAAACTGTGTGAAAATGATGACGGTTCAGGCCGAGAGTGCCCACTCTGTATTGCTCCATACAGGTGCACAGAAGGATCGCTGTAGAATGGAAATTTTAGCAACAAATGTTACCCTGTTATTAGAATTCTGATGGTGCTACAAGAGAAACAAGGCAACACTATGCAATTCTTTGGGGTGAACCCTGAGAGTTACCTGGTAGGGATACAGAAATATGTTAACCGTAAGTGGCTTCCATATCTACTACCCAGCATCACTTGACATTTAACAAGGATGAAGTTATGATGGATCGCAGATGGATCTGAAGGCCATACTTGGCCTCTTTGTTATTTTTATTAGATATAATTATTTTTGACCAGTGCTTCTGGGACAGCCGAGTGCATGTTGGAAACAACCGACAGCTAACGTGCTGTCAAATAACAGAGCACAGAGTGGAATTTTAAAAATGGAAAGATATCTAAGGTATTTATAAGCGATTTTGAAAACAGAATATCGCCCAACCCTAGTTATTTGTATCTTCTCAGATATCCATGAGGTGAACTAGTAACACTCAAAAATCAATGTTAGTATTAACAACTAGTATGTTGTCAATTAGTAATATATTTATAGTCTTATACACATCAAATCAATGGCATCCTCTTTAGCCTGGCAGAAACGGTCTTTAGGGCCAAGATGCTGTTGGCATCAGTTCTGCTTTGCCTCCATAAAGCGGTGATTCCAGCTACATAAAAACCACGCAGTTTCAGAATCTGCTATTAGATTCAGCTTTGTGAGCAAAGGGAGGGCACTCACCTTGTCAACTTTATTCTGAAGAGATTAAAGACAAAAAGAGTTCCAAATATTAATGTTACTTAAGTTACCTATAAATTTTGCGAATATTTTACTCCCCGAGAATTTGAACGGACCTGTTCAGCAGCATAATTAGATGAGGATGTAAGAATTTGAGCACTGGCTGATTAATTTTAAATACTAATTTATGTTTTATAGTATTTCATCTCCTCTCTCCTCTCTGGGGCCTATTATAAATTTCGCCGATTCAAAAAAAAAAAAAAGATAGTAACGTTATCTTGCAGAGAAGAGAAGGAACCTACCTTATCTTTTTTCTAAAGGAGGAGCATGAGGAAGTAAAGGAAAAAGCAGGAAAAAGCAAACAGGCAGGTTAAAACAGAGGACAGGAGGACTGACACTTGTTTTCAAACCAGAAAAGACTGACAGACAACTGTACCACTTTCTTTTATTAAAACAATTTAGCTGTATCACTTGGGAAAGGACGTCCTCATTTTCAATTCCAAAACTAGCCATCATACTATTTTTAACTTGTGCTCATTCCTCATCTGTTAATCAGCAAAGGGACAATTTGTTGATGCTCCACCCGCCCAACGATACGGAACGCTCTCGCAGAAGAACAGTGTGGCAACCAGTGGAAATTGTACGAAGCCAATGACTGGAGAAAATCTTTGCTTAGTATCACAGCTCTGTTGTAACCCTAGACTCAGTTTATAGTGCCATGGGATATGAGGAGCAACAAGAGTGTATTTACAAAGCCAGCGGACAGAGAGAACAGAGCAATTGTTCTGTACTGAAAGCACCTATAAAACAAAGCAGGTTTGCACAACTCTGGTACACGACCAGGCCATGAGACGTCGAACTCAGCCTGGAGCCTACGCATGGAAAAACATGAAATGGACGAATATGGGACAGCTCAAAGTTTTTCAGCAGGAAAAAGGGAGAAAGGTCGCCCCCCCCCCCCCCCCCCCCCAAAACTGGCATCAAAACATCTGTGCTGCAGACAACACAATGGGCGTATGTGGTACCGACCGTGTCTTGGGAGACTTGTTTAATTCAGCAAAAATATTGCAATTAAAAAAAAATTCTTTGCAAAAAATATATAGCACATTAGTAATAACCAGTAGTTAAATAAAACAGTAAGAAAGTAAGCAAATTGAAATCTAAATTATATAGTTCTAAAAAAGCTGTTCTGAGTTATGAAATTAATTGACAAGCAGTCACATTGTGTGCTTTTCAATTAGCAACACCTTTGCAATAACATAAAACACCAAACATTTATGTTTAGTGTCCCTTTGGGAACCAGTGACTACAATTAATAGGAAAATGGCAAGAGCAGAACACTTAATTAAAAGAAAATGTCTGTGTGCAAGTTGCGTTCCGATATGCTAAACACTGCTTGTCAATAGACTTCTGTTATAAAACCAATAAATCTGCAACATTTTTACAGAATTAAGCAAGAGTCCCTTGTACTGTATGCATCTCCCAACCGCAGCCTGAGCAGAAACGCTGCCCCGCCCTCCAGCTCCTATTGGCTCACCTTCTCTTTGGTCTTATTGGGGCTCGCACTCTTGGTAGAAGCTGCAGCCTCCTTCTCCACCACACCCACAAAACGCTGCTCCGATTGGGTGTGGAAGGACACCGTGCCCTTGGGCAGCTTCTTGATCCGCACAGCATGGTTCCGCTGGGCGGATAGCATGTCCTGGAGGGGCAGGGGGGTTGGCTGATCAACACTTACAGTATAGAACAGGACTATGGGCAGAGTGGATGGAAGGGAATGTGCAGGCTTAACAGCCGGAAGTGACTCACAGGCACAACAGTGAACTCCACTTCATCAGAGATGTGCAACTGACTCTCCTCCAAGATCTCACTGAAGTGGAAGAACATCCTGGCATCCCGGTCCACACACTTGATGAAACCAAAGCCATCGCGCATGGCAGCAATCACCCCCTATAAGTGAGCAGGGCAACAGCACAACCATGCTACTCTAGCACTGAAATCCCACAAAAAAATTTAACATTTTGGTGTGACGGAACACAAACATTCGCTTACCATTTCTCTGGTTTCTTTAGTGTAGTGAAATGTGTCAGGCAATATTTCTATATTCGTGGCTCTTTCCAGTTTGTCCCGGCGATCTGTGGAGATGTTGAAACGCACGTGATCGCGCTCCAGCAGAGTGACCTTCGACTTGGTGTCCTTCTCCCCAAACAAAAGATCCTTATCGGTGAAGTTTATCCTGGCACGGATGCGCCCAGGCAAGGGGTCATTCTGCAGAATGCCAGAGAGCAGAGTGTTAGGCCAGGCAGGGCGTGAGCGTTACAGATACTGACAGGATCTTTACCACGGTGTTACATGGTGTGCATTGTCCACAAAATTTAATGCTTAAAGCACATTTAACTGGACATGTCTGTATCATTTATTAGTCGATAAATAGGCCAAAATTCCATCGTTTGCATTTCAAACGGACACAGCTCAGTTATTAATGTTTTGCGAGATCTCATAAATGTTTATCTTTTTTTTCCCCCTCCCACGTCCCCTCCCCGGCTCCGTAATGCAGAGAACAGTGAAGGCCTGGAGAACTGAAATGTTCTAAGGCAACTATAGTCTTGCCATTCTAAACCCATCCCCGGGACAAACAGGCACACACTGCTTACTCTTTTACTTATTTCTGTGTGGAGGAACTTCGACAGAGCTTTTTGGGCTCTGCAGAGTAGGACTGTACGTTGTGTTTTATGTCCCTCCTCAAGGTGATTCTATACGCGCAACAGCCTGGCTGGGATGTTGGTTAGAGCCTGTGCCAACCTGGTTCTTGTTGGGAATCTTAGGGATGACCTTGGAGACGGTTCCTTCAAACTGCTCGATGCTGATGTCCTCGAAGATGACCGTTCCCTGAGGCAGCAGACGCACCTCTGTCGCCACCTCTTTGCCCTAAACGGCCATAACACCATGTCTAAGTTTTGGGAGCCTTTTTCCACAGCAAAATGATTAACGTGTAAAGGATTTTCCCGGCTCTCAAAGTGACAACGTTTCATACGAAAGTGTAGTTCACTCAAAAGCACGAGCAGTTTTGTTCCAAGGGCCTCGCATACATGACAAATGTCTCTAGAAAATTCAGAAGGCTTGTGTCAAGCACCCCCCCCCCCCCACCCAACGTACGTTGCGCTCTTTGATGGTAAACTCCACATCATCTCCGGCCTGAAGGGCCTCCAGGTCACCCTTGAACTCGCTGTAGTGGAAAAAGATCTCTTTCACCACGTCTCCTCTTTCAATAAACCCAAAAGCTTCCTAGAAGCAAGAAGAGAGGGAGGAAAAGTCAAACACAGCATCTAACAGCAGCAGCAGGAGGGACAACAGAAATTGTGAAAAGTCTACCTTGGTGGCGCAAACAACACCCTGGCACCTCTGCTGCTTCTTCTTAACCAGGACGATGTTGTGGGCACTGACGGCCCCCGTGCTGAAAGACATTCAGGACATCAGAGGCCAAGTTCATCAGGCCTGTTCCGCAGGATGCTGGGACCTTCTCACTTACTGCTTGTTGGTTTCCATGAAAAAGCTGACTTTGTCCCCGGTCTCCAGGTGCAGCTGGCCCTCGACGTCCTCTTGCGTATAGGTCAGGTAAAACACCTCCTAGATGGATGAAAGTAAATGATACATATAACAATATTCATATTTATATATAAAAAAGAAAAGCAAAACCCACAGTGGCTGCCCACCATGGTTCCCTATGCAGATGACCCCACGTTTAGCACCTTCACACTGCACTGCGCAGGTCTTTCCAGTTGGGCGGTCCTTACCCCATTCCTCTCGTAGCACACGCTGCCAGTGGGTACTTGTCCAGGGGCCGCTTTACCATCCAGGTGGGTGGGAACTGGAGATACAACCTAAAGGACAGAAATCAAGTTGGGGTACGAGGTTAGCCAGGGGTCTGGAAGCATGTACCACACTGAAAGACAGGTGCTGGATGTAGTTAACCCAGATTAAAAATTTGTCACATACATGACATTATACACCTACTACTGAGACATCAACATTTTCAACTGATTAAATTATCAAACCACGATTCACATGGGACATCTGAAGGCAAAGTCAGGCATAACATAACCTTACGACCATCATAAACCGACGTTGCTACTGAAAAGCAACGAGCATCATTCACTGAACTCCAAACAAAGAGTTACATTAAGCCTGAATCCGACACACGCCACCAGCGCAGCATGTGCTCATCACTGCAAATTATCAGCAATTGTTTTTAATTCCCAAGCCCCCCCCCCCCCCCCAGAGAAGTTAATCCAGCCCTGATGGGCCAAACATAAGCCATGATAGTGCTCTGAACCGTACCAGCTGTGCAGCATGCAAGTCTGTGCCCACCTGCCCCGAGATCCTCTCCTCAGGCACCTCTGGCTTGATCTTCACCAGCTTGACAGCAATGGGCTTTCCAGTACGCCGGTCTGAGGACACTTCAAACTCCACATCATCTGCGTGAACAAGGGGGGAGGGGGGGGCACACACACCGACCTTCTAAGTGACATCCTGATTTACAGCACAACTCCATACTGGTTGTTTTGTTTGGCATCTACTGGGTGCTGCAGCAACTGACAGCAGCATGTGTGGGTTCCACAGCATCGTTACCTTCACGGCTACTTTTCATCATTTGGATAAGTGTGAAGGATCTTTTATTCAGAAAGCGTTAGAAACAAACCTCCATGTTACAAATGAGGTAGAAGTTAAACAGAAACTCAAACATCAGTATTGAGTTGAAAGCAAAAGACATTTACATAACCATGAAGATTGTGAGCTTCTGTTACTACGGATTTGTCTGCATGCCTGAACCAGCCTCACTCATCTCCAGAAGAACCACAAAATCATGCATGACAGGTCCTACAAAGCAAATGCCCATATGCTGGGCTGTGGATAGTCTCACTTCTACGTCTGGAGAAGCATCTGGCTGCAGAACACTGGGCGAGCTCCACTAGGAGGCACTCCACCGCGAGGCCGGAGATCACATGACCTCCACATCAGGTCATGATGCTACAGAAGAGAACTCGGCAGGCTGAACATGTTGATCGATAGCACCTGGCTTCCTTTAAAATTCCGAAGACTAATATTTCTCATAATATCTTAAACTACATAAAAGTGAGAACATCACACACTGAAACTGGAAATTTAAACCAGACTATTAACATCCATTCTCATAGATTTAAACAAGATTATTAACATCTGTTTCAGATGCAGCAATATCATCACCGAAAAAGCGAATATGTATTTTAAGAGAAAATTAAAGCCAGTTCCCAATGTTGCACTAATGTCATATCCTGGTGCCGCCCTAACACCATTGCTGTAGAATACTGTCGATCTGACACTGCCCAGCATCACTTGATCAGAGCGCTGTCAATCATACCCTGACAAGCTGACAATGCTCACTATTGGACCAGAGCACTGTCAATCACTCCCTGGCAACATGGTAAAGCAAAGTCATTGGATCTGAGTGCTCTCACTGTCTGCACGTTTAGAAGACTATTTTCAAGCAGCAGAGACGCAACTCAGCTACAGGCCACATCCTTCTTCATAGCATGTACAAACTGAATTATAAAGTTCTAAATATGTGAATCAGTTTGTCCTTTTTCTCTGTTGCAAAATTATATCCGTAAAAGCAACTCTTACACGCATGATGTTATTACTGATGTTCCCAGGAGTCACGGTGAATATGTAGCCAATTTGCTATCTGATGCCGTCTCGTGAAGAGCTGTGACTCCATTGTTTTGAAAGGTTAAAGGCATAATCGCTTCTCCCAAAAAAAAAAAGCTACAAATACAGAGGTAAACGTCAAAATGTGAGGTTTGAGAATGTTAACTTAGCGATCCAAGAGGATTTAAAATAATCCAGACATTCATCCTGGGAACAAGTGAAGAACACAAACTGCGATGTTTGTTACAAATAAATACAAATAATATTGTTCTGTTCTATCCATGTTAATCAATATAAAACTAAGGTAATTTTCAATACTGTATTTCTTTCTGAAACAATTTTCTGATTCTCAATGTCCACCCAATGTTCTGCAGCCAGATCCTCTGGAGAATCCATAACTAACACTTCATTGTCTGTCTCAATACACTCCCAACACCTCACCTCCAAGCTTCAGCTCCTGGAGGTTTCCGCTGTACTGGGAGCAGTGGAAGAACAGGCGGGCCTGTCTCTCCGAGCACTGGATGAAGCCATAGGAAGTGAGCAGTTTCTCCACCACTCCTGTCTCACGGAGGCTGCTGCCTGCACCGTTAGCAAAGGCAGAGTGGCCAGTGCTGTGCAGGAGACCAGGGTCAAAGCTCATCTGGAGCAGGTCCAACAAAGAGGAGAAGACAGGGTAAGGAGAGGAACAGGCCGAACAGTTGCACTGTTCACTTTCTCATGGCATTCAAAACATTTTTTACATGCAACACTGGTTTTAAATTTTGTCCAGAAATGAAAAGAGAAAAAAAAAAAATCAACACTTTAGGTAACCCACACGCCAAGTCGGAACATCAGTGGTCAAACAGCCTGGTGTGTGTTTAGTCAATAAAACTCAACAGCCGACAATTTTACAAGCCCTCCAGAGTCCAGAAGCAGATCTCCCCATCCTGCCTCACACCACGGACATGAAAGAGTGAGCAGACTCACTCCACTCAGCAGATTCCAGCTGGCCGTGACCTCGAAGCCACCTCTCACTCATCACTACTGTCAGTATGAAAGGGCACAAACCTCAGCCAAGGTACACAGGCCTTAGAGGGCTGTTTACCTTCCAAAACCATGCCAGCGTGTTACCATTCCACTTAATGGGGGGAAATTAATAATAATCCAAACTCAAAGTTTAAAACAGGCAAATCCCAGCCCTGACAACCCAAAAAACACACATTATTCCACCAGGAAAACTAAAGCAATCTAATTACTTAACGCCATTCCACCATTAAACATCGATACAAACATGCACGGCTCTGGTGGTGCATGAGCTTCTGCCCTGATTCCAGTGTCGTCATGCTGGAGAACACAGAGTGACGTGTGGTGCCATGTTAGTGTGGCGAAACCTTAACGACACCAGTGAGTTACAGCCGCCAGAGAGGCTGATGACTACTTGTACAAGGCGAGATTGCAAACAGAACCCAAACCATGCGGTTAGCACTAGGAGTGATTAGGGGGCCACGATGAGATCACAGGCACCATCCCAAAGACTGTCACTTACTGATCTCTGGTATAGGGGGGTCCGCTTGTGCTTTTTTGCCCCGGGTGGATGAGAGGAACGACAGGAGAGTGAGGACGAACGAGGGATGGGTGGGGCCGAGGGGGCAACGGCGGTTGCCTGCTCAGAGTATGCCCTCTCCATCACTAGCGGGGGGAGGACAGGGAAGTGCTGTACCGGGGTCAGAGGAGGAGGCAAGCTAAAAGAACACAAGGGCTAGACACTTCTGTCGCCCTGGCAACAGGGCTGGGACATCAGCCTTCTAATGGACTACATGACATCCAAATGTCAGTCTGTCATATTTCTGATTTACTCCAGAAAAACACCCTGTCCCTGTCGCCGCTGACAAGCTACTTAACCCACAAATGGTCCGACTAACAAAAAGACAAAACAGGAGAGCTTTTCATCCCGAAGCTAAATGGCTTTCAAAGCAAAATTCCAAGCAGTGGGTCATATTCAAGTCACCTGAAAACCATAGAAACCACTCGGTAAAGCCTGTCACACGGAGGGCACCAACAGCCAGCCAGGAGAACTCATTGAACACAAAACAGAAACCCCTAAACCCACAACCAAGCAACAACTGATAAAATGTGTCAGTGGACAATGCACAAAGCATTTCACACCAAGTAAGCTCTTCATGCAGGAAATCCACACACAACTTTCTCCGCTTTAGCATGCATACGAATTTGCAGTAAAGAGATGAGCTGAAAAATGGTGACAAGGGAAGATGGAAGTAAGTAATGGACTACTGCACCTCATAACACAAAAACTTTCCTCTTTAAATACCTCAGATCGACAAGGTGAAAGTGAGAGGGCCAAGGCATATGCGTGAGTGTCATGATGTAGAGACCGTCAATGCCAACAGGGGAAGAATGGGCATGGGTTAGATGGTGGGGCAAGACTAGCTGTGCCAGGGCAGCAGCCATTTTGAAAAGCAGACATTTATGTTCATGTTCAAACGAGAGATTCGAACGTAGCACAGCATACAGCTACACGAAAGGAAAAGGATCCTTCAGTTCGATCTCTTTTATAAAGTGTTTGTGGTATTTGGTGTTTATACCTTTTTTTAAATAAATACATTGTGACATTCCACAAAACACCCAAACATCCTCAAAATGCATATCCTGTTCACATGTATAGATAAACAGCAATAAGTAATAAACTGAATATGCCGAAAATTAAGGTTTGTTCATAAGAACGATGCCTTATTTTAGAAATCTGAAAACATTTTTAGTGTGAGGAAAAAGCTGGTCAATACAGCAATTTAATTTTTAACTTCTAGCTGCATGTATCATGGCTTATAGGCACTGCATTCGAGTTACCATAGTGCAACTAAAGGTGCACATTATCAGCAGACCAGGAGAAACTGCTGATTCATGTCAATTACATTCCTACAAACCGCACCGAATCTCAGAATCCCACTGGACTGTCATAAAATCTGAAACTCTGACCTACTCTGAAATTTCAGCTAATAACACAGTGTGTTATCCCCGAGAGTCAGGGGTTAATGTCACACACTACAGCCTTCAAAGAATGCGGGCCAAAAATTAGCAGCACGTGTGTTAAGATGGTGGGTCACCAACGCCGCTCCTGCAGATCTACCACCCTGCGGAGTTCAGGTGCCTCCATAATTTAACACACCTGATACAGATAATCAGGCTCTTGAGTAAAATACTAAGATGTTACTCAACTTAGCTCCAATACTTATCTGTATCAGGTGTGTCAAATCAGAGCTCTGCAGGGTGGTAGATCTCCAGGAGCAGGGTTGGTGACCAATGCGTTTTGAGAATCATTAATCCAACCAGCCCAACAGGGTGGAGGTTGCTCCCCCAGCTTTTAGAGGATGACATATGAAAGCATAGATGAACGTGCCCACATGTTCTAACCACCCACCCACATTAATTTCAGCACAGGCTGCAGCTCAGCAGAGACTAGTCTGAGCCCGGGAGATAGAATGGAGCTAGGATTGGATGGGGATAGAGGGCAGGGCAAGAAGTGGGAGGCAGGTGTTTAATGGTAGGGGTACAGAGATGGGGGCACAGTGGGGTGGAACTTACGGATCGGCCATACGGGGACAGGCAGAGTCCGACGGGGGAGGTGCTGCCCAGGTCGGCGCTAACAAATGCAGTGGGTGGAGACGCGGGCAAGGTAAACTCCACAAAGCCTTTCCAGTGGCTGCCCATATTTGCCCATACACTCCCAAACTCCACCCCCCTTCGTGCCGCTTTCTGCACTGGTTCACACCTTTGGTTTAGGAGAAACTATTTTTGTGTTTTTTTTTTTTTGTTTTGTTTTTTTTTTTTTCCACACCACCCACCCAACGACACACCTCCTGACGTCTGCAAAAGGTGGAGAGAAGAGGGACACAGAAGAGAAAAATAAAGAGAAAGAAGGGGAAGGGAGCAACAAGAACAGGCAGTAAGCACGACGCTCCAGCCTGAGAAAGGGAGGAAGGAAGGCGAACACGGGAAAACGGACAAGAAGCATCCTACCGGCTGGACCTATGCTTTCTGCATCTTACCACTTGGTTTCTCTAACCCAGCGTTTCCCAACCCAGTCCTTGGGGACCCCCCAGACAGTCCACATTTGTGCTCCCTACCAGATCCCAACCCAACCGCAAGAGGTATTCAGTGTTCTTGATTGGCTGGGATCTGGGATGGAGAAAAAATCTGGACTGTCTGTGGTCCCTGAGGACTGGACTGGGAAACACTCATCTAAACTACTTTAGCAACCCTAAGTTCCAGCAAGAGTTTGGATTTTGTGTTGGAATGTAGAGACAGACAATTGGTTTGGAAAACAGCTAAAAGCCACGACGGCAGGTTCAGCCATCATTTCGTTGAAATAAATGGATCCAACATATCAGAAAATAAGTGATTGTCCAAATAATTACTCTGATCCAGGTATTGAGCACTGAAAATAAAACTACCACGAAACGTGACATCACTGTGCCAGATCCAAAGGCTTGTGTCAGTCATCTACAAGAGGAATGCTCATGGACAAAGATAAGGATGAACCAGCTTGTTCAAGCCAGCTCGGCCTGAGGCAATCAAAAAAAATTGGCAGATATTTTTCTTAAAACTCTACTGCTGATGCCAAATATTTAGGTTAGGAAGGACAACTACCATGAGTGCTTGAGATAGCCGGGGATGAAAGGCCCCAGAACAAGGGCCTAGCAATTAAGATCAAGGCGATCTACCATGTATGTTCATGCCGCAATCCGTTGGAACAAAAACCACTAATGTATAAACTGACTAAATGTCTACCTATGTACCAGTTTAGTTCTTGAGTAGTTCATCTAGATTACATTAAAGACCAATAAACAACTTACTCTATAGATGCCATTTTAAAAAACCTCAGATATTTACATCCATGAGATGGTTCAAATATCTTCATATTTGCCTTTTTCTTGCATCACTTGGTCTCTAACTGATACTGAGTACCATACCCCTAATCTACATAGAATACAAACAGGGGAAAAAATGATTTCACTCAAACTTAGGATAACATTTTAGCAGAAATACATTTAACGCCGCCTCAAATAGCAATTAGGTAATCTATAATCTGCACTTTTCCCACCATCATTTCTAAAGGAACAAAAAAAAAAAAAAAACTTGTTAAATTGTGATCCTAAATCAAATTTACATTAAAACAGGAAACACGCAGGAAAGTGTAAACTCAAGTCGCTGACTGAATAACAAGATTTCCGGCATGAACTCATTCTTGTCACTAAACTTTAGAACCAACTTTAAATAAAGTTGCTGGAGACATGGGTAGAGTTAGGGGTTGAGAAAGAGGAGTGAAAGTGTAGACGTACACTAAGGTCACAATGCACACGTATCTGATGGTATGTTTATGCTGCACCTCTCACACAGGTACAACAGCAGACTCCTTAGAAGTGAAAATGAGGTTCCAATGCTTCCATCACTTTTTGACAGGATGCATTTTGTGTCACTCCATAGCATATATAGTTCAATGAAAAAAGGGCTTTCTGGGGACTAAGCTGTTTCTACTATTGAATATTGACATTTTTAGTATTTCCCCCCACACCTTTCATTTCAGTGAGTTGAAAGGTAAAGCCAAAGCACTGACATTAGACATTATTAGCCGAGTCACAGAGTACCACTGCTGACATCAGAAACCACTCCTCAAAACCAGTCCCATACACTGTTTTTCTGGAATGTGTTAGCAGACCAACATCCAAACGCACATGCAAACTTTTCATTCGAGGGCCCTACCTTGTCTGGGTGGGAAGAGCGGCTTCTTGGACAGCAGCTGTCAAGGGAGCACCGAAGGCGATTCCGTTTGCACGCAGATTGCAGACTATGCTTGACCCGTGTTGTGATACTTTCAAGCAAAATAATAATAAAATATAATAATAAATGGGAAAGAGAGAAGAAATAACAGTAGGAGGCTGACAGGAGTAACACTGCTTTAACTCAGGGGAAAAAAAAATGTAGCAAGACGACAGAGAAAGAGGGATGGGAAGGAAAGAGCAAACAGGAGGAGAACTATGTCAAACTAGCAAAGAGTAGCCCCCCCGTACCCCGATGGGACAGAGGCACAGCGAGGATGAGGAGGGCTTTGAGCAGCGTTGGGACGTGTGCTTTTTTGAAGCTGTTGAGTAGGCACAAACTTCTGGTCTCAGATCAGATGTGGTCTTCAGGCTTTGTATTGTTGCCACGTTTCGGCAGACTCGTCTCTGTTCTTTGGTTGTTTGGTTTTTCGTTTGTTGACTTTTGAATCAATCCTTGATGATGCGTTGTTTTTTTTTTCTTAGCGTTGTTGCAATTTCTGTTTGCCTTGGGTTTTTAGTTTTTCCTTAATCTTCGGTGTGATCTGAACTTGAAGCAGCAGTTTGATGGTATGTAATTCAATTCGGTTTCACTTCATACTGCAAAGAAAAACAATTGCAATTTTCAACACAAGCTGGTCACTAAACCCATAACTGGCATCACTTGCTGTAAACAACTGACACCGCCATAAGCTTACTACTTAGAAACGAATAAGAATTAAAAAAATAAAAATTACAAATCCCCCTCAGTCATAACACAGCACATCTTTTACTGACATGTACAGTCTACGTCAATGAAGACCAAATATTTTAACTATGGCTTACTACTACAATACTCAAAAAAAAATACTGAATTCATATAAGATTAATTTCAGTAGTGGGAGTATTAGGTGTAATGAGGATGGGACATGTTGTTGATTACTTTCAAAGCCCCTCTCTCAGTTTCATTGATTTACACAACATTTACATTATTGCTTTGTGTGCCAAAGTTCAGGATGCATCATTTTCTCAGCAGAGCTAACAAACAATATTCCCAAAACAGGACACTTTACCAGTGAGCCCTGCCTGGCCCAAGATTAACACCCAACCAGATTCCGTCTTTACAACCTCAGACACCTAAAAATACAACCCAGCCTCACCCTTTATCTGCAACAACAAGCAGGCTGAACATCATTGGACATCCGGTGGATGAGAGGGACAGCAGCACAGTTATGGAGGCAGTGAGTTAAAGGAGCAGGAGCTTAAGTCAGTAATAAAAGGGCCTACCCACAAGAACTCTGGCCAGGTCAAATAAGATAAGATAAAACTTTATTCAAGGGGAACTTCTTTAATACAAAAACTATGCAGATGACTTTTAAAACTACAACTACAACAACGTTACTAATAATTAAGAAAAATAGCTGACAAATTTTTCATTAGCTGCATTTCTGCAATTTGCTACGTAATTTGTGCATCACCACTTAACAACATTAACGTTGCTGTTAAGTCTAGCTCATATTTCACTGTTCTGCATGCCATTACACACGGTTGTGTTTGCAGCTCACCGTGTTCATACTACATTTGTCTATGAACGTAGATGGTTGCGATCGGAGGCTCGGTGCTGCACACAACAATGTTATCCCACCAGACGAGCAGAGGGAAGATGTATTGCAACAAACACAAATACAAGCAGTGGAGTGAAACAAGTAAACTTTTATGAAGAGTTCTAAAGTTGTTACTAAGCTTAGGCGGCATCATAGTAATAAAGTATACTGGACCGCCACCCCCAGCGAATTTCAAATCGTCAAGATTTCAATATGCTGTAATAACATTGCTTTTGAAAATGCTGTCAAAACGTTGTGTACTGCATTATAAAGTACCACTGTCAAGTTAAATACGGCGTAGACCGTGACTGTTTCTATGGTACTTTGGCACTTAAAATAGAAATTCTGTACACTGTAAAGTTATTACAACTGATTTAAAAATACCCATATGCAACTGCTTTATAGACCTCAGGAAAAAATTAGGAGACCACTCTAATTTTAATAATCCGCATTTTGAAATCCTGGTTTAATTCTGGTTCTGCTGGCAGAAGGCTACACTGAACTGCAGGTTTCTTCCAGGGTCAAAATTTCTAAGACAGCTGTACACAAGAACAAGGTGAAGCAGGAGACACTGGGAACAACCAGAAACCAGCGAGGTAAAGGACAGAAGTGACGTTCTAAGGGCAGAGATGATCGTCAACTTATCCGACAGTTTCTCATAAAGAATTGGAGGATGACATCAAGTGACCTTCAAAAGGAATGGGAAACATTAAGTGCAGGTATGAAGTGCACTGCTAGGACAGTTTATAACAGGCTCCTAGAAGCAGGAATGAAATCCCATAAAGCAAGAAAGCAGCCCTACATTAATGAGAAACAAGGCTGCAGTTTGCATGCTGTGTTCCATTTGAACTCAGAAATTCCGAGTTCCTAGTCAGAAATTTCAACAGGAACACCCCCTGAAGTCGGAATTCCGACTCGTGAACTCTGAGGAATCGACAACCCCAAGCTCAGAATCCAAGATGGCTGCACCCTTTATAAACAGAGGTTAAAGCTGTAGTTTTATACTGTTTATTAACATACATCTTACTTCTGGCTCATTAAATCAGTTGTACACGCTGTACTGTCCCACCGCTATCTGTGGACATGCTGCTACAGCATTACGGCAAATTTCCTTTTTGCAGGATGGCAGGAGATGTCTCATTAATATTTGAGAGAAGTGCTACATGATTGGCCAGTGCATGCCTTACAAAATAGTGCGGCACTGCTGGCACCAGCGATATTAGACAAAACTATATCGGAAATATCAGTCTATAATTGATATAGTTTTAACGGTGTCAACAGTGAAACAACTAGCCAGCTTATTAGTGGAATAACTTCGTATCTTAAATGAAAACCATGCCACAGGTCCAATAAATAAAATACTGTAGCTCTGGAGTGGCGAAGAGATCATCAGGTGGACAGTAAAGTTCAGTTATTAGCAGATTCTTAAAAGGACAGCGTTAATGTGCTCCCGCGGGGATAAAGTACTTTCCTTTACAATACGTTTAGCTTATCACTTAGTGCATTGCAGTCACAAAACATTTACGTAGTTTTACACAAAGCGTCAACACTAAAATTCCACGTCGACGCATTTTTATAATTGACCTAGTGTTTTTATGCATAAAATATGGAGTAATGTGTTAGCCATTGTTAGCAATATCAGTGGTTAACAACTGACCAGGGTAGAACTGCGTCCAGTTTCAGTAAGCAGAATTTCTTGCTTAAGTGGACAACTTGTCGGATTTAAGGTAGTCTGGGCTAAATGCAAGTGAATGGAGATAAAGGCCATTTAAACTGGGGTAAATTAAATCTGACATCTTACCCAGGTAAGCAAAAAAATCTTGCTTTTTGAAAGGGTCCCTGGTATTGTTAGATGGTTTTTTCAACTTGCTGTACTGGAACTCTTAACTCGTGTGTGACGTCATTCCTAGTTCTGACCCCAAGGTAAATGGAACGCAGCATTATTCTCTCTCACACACACACACACACACACACACACACACACACACACACACGAGTCAAACAAAAAACTGCACTGTGGTCTATTAGAGTGTGTGGATTAGAGATCCACTGTGTGGATTAGAGTCCTCCCCATAGAAATGACTGAAAATGTCCCCACAATGATATAATTACAAATCTGTGTCTGTGTGTAATTTATATTTTTATATTTGATTTGATGATCATGTGATCAGGCAATGAACTAATTATCAAAATTGTTTATTTTTTGCACCCCTATTTTAGCTTATAATGGTTCTTTACCCATCCTCCTCTCTACCCAGCAACTAGACAGGTCAGAAAAACCAGAGTATTCACTGCAAAGCAACCTGGTTTTCCACAAATCACCCTGACATCTTAAGTGGAGCACACAGGAGAAACATTACCCAGAACGCCAGTGCAGCAATATTAGCCAACAGCTCCAGGGCTTCAGGGGTAGGACTTGAGTTCTAGGGAATGGTGACGTTTCACACACGCTCCTTTCCAAGACAAGTATACATAGCTCAAGGAGTAATGGCCCCATTTAAAAGGCAGCTAGACGAGTCCATGAAAAACTGGCAACCACATTAAAGGCAGTCCAAAAAAAATAATACCCGTTACTTTTGAACAGGAAAGACATTTAACTATATGAAGTGGCATAAACCAGTTTCCTGTTAAAATTACATCAGATCTATTATTCACCAACCTATTCTAAAGTTCTTAATGAAACAGTATCCATTATTCCAATTAGAGAAACACAATGTATCGGTTAACATCAGAACCGGCTGATTTTTCTTTAATAAATAAGATCTGTTTAATATCTCAATTTTGGCTGATACTGCTTGCTTATGCTTAATGTTTATCAATATTAAAAGTCAGCAGCACCATAGTGATGTAACTATTAAAATAGTGGAGATAATTGCTTTGGACAATCAGCCTTTTTCCATAGTTGAATGAGGGAATTCATCAGCTCACTCACCACATAAAGGTAGGGTGGCCACTTTCAATCTGAAAACGCCACCTGAGACCGCAACAATAAAATTTGCCGAGGAGGAGTGGGAAACTGATCACGTCGTCTGAAAATACAGGACAAATGTCCCGTACTGCTTCAAAGGACACAGCATTTCGTTTTACAACATGGAACAATCCCATAAAACATGAAATAGGTGGCTACACTAGTTAGAGAATGTCTCACAGGACCAGCTGCAAGCTTATGGTTTTATACGGCCCGTGACGTTCTTTATCCATTAGTAAAATCGGGCCAGCCGATCAACGTAACATCATTCTAATAAACAGCACCAGCAAGTTTGATAACAGCGATGTAATTTAGCAGTTATTACATTAAGCATTTCTGTTTAAAATCATCTTTAGCATTCACGCAAAGTAGAGCTGCACCGATCCTATATTCAGATCGGTATCAGTACCGATCCAGACCGATTAGATGGATTGGGTGTCAGCCATATGACCGACCCACATCCCATACTTACTCATTTATTTTTTGGAAGTCTGTATTGTGTCTTGTTAAATTGATTTGTATAATCAATCACACGACAGCTCTTTCCCATTTTAGATGTGTCAGATGTGTTTTTTGCAGCATTCAAGCTCAACGCTAATGCTGTCACTCAGTTTTAACAGAGAAAAGTAAAACTTTCAAACAATTTTGAAACATTTTCCAATCAAAATAATGCATAAATAATAATTTTGTATAATGTTTCATAAAGTCTGCCAGGCAAAATATGCCTTCTGGTTTATTTAATTTGTACAGAAAGCACACACCTCTCAAAAGTGTCCAGTGATCAAAATCCATTGTCATTCTTTATCCACTATATGTAATGTCCCATTCACATCTGTGAATATGTGTGTGTGTGTGTCAATATGGACAGAAGTTTTATTCTACTTAAACGATATTCTAAGTAATTTAACATGAGGGAAACTAAATAATGCAGTGGAAGAAAGCACCTTTTGTTTACAAATGCAGCAATTAAAAAGCGCACTTGAAAATAGATGCTTTTTTTGGCAAATGATTTACCACAAAATAATTTCTTGCCATTTTGCTAACGTAAGCTATTTTGCCATGAATGTGGTAGTAAATTCACACTGAACCATGTGACACGAGGAGAGCTGTAAACTAACATTTTAATCAGTTTTATTAACATGGTAGCAGTGCAGCTAACTGCAATCATGAAGTCATCAATAACCAGAACAGCTTAATATGTCCTGTTACCCTGCATCAATAGTAATTGACAAAATCAGTGAAATGGGAACGTTAGCCTTGATAGCTGCTAAGCTACCTTCATAATTATGAATTATAATAAACATTAACAGTTAATGCTGAGCAGATATAAAAAAAAAAAACCACAATATTTAGTACATTTAAAAAAAAAAAAAAAAATTTTTTTTAATCCATTATTTTATCAAACATACTGCTTAAAGTGCTTGGTAAGCAATGAAAATGAATGTGAATTCTGTATTGTGAATCTCAATGGTTTGGAACTATTTGCCGTCCCCATGACCTGGAAGTTTCCCAGAAATTTTTTACAATGGGTCCCTATGGGAGTGTCGTCACACTGTTTTTTTCCAATAATGTACAGCTGCAGTCATCGCTCAGGGGGCCCCAACCGCTCAGGGGGCCCCAACCGCTCTCAGGGCCCAAGTGCTTGGGTTGACGTTCTTTATCAGTTTCACGAGTTTCGAACTGACATTTATCTGTTTAACATGATTGGGGGGAAAAAAATGTGCTACGCATATATTTGTGCACAATTGATGTTTCATGATTGTCAATGTATTACAAATCTAGATATTTTATTTTTTAATTTTCTCCCTGTTCAAAGTTTTACTGGTTATGCATAAAAATTCACAAAAAAAAAATTAAAAATCCTTTATCTTAGTTATAACATTCCCAAAGTTATAATGATTTAGAAACATCTAACACATTATCTGTTGCGTTATTCATTCTGGATACATGAAATACATTTACATCAGGACTAAATTAGTACTGAAGCAATGTCGTTACATTATGATTATTTTATTTTCTTTTGTTTTGCGCATGCGGGGTCGTAAGAGTAATGAGGCTTGACAATGGTGAATTGTTCAGTTCACACGTGAAGCGGAAGGTGCCTGAGAGGGGCGGGGCCTGAGAAGGGGCGGGGCCTGAGAAGGGGGGCTGCAGCTGAACACCTCATTTTTTCTACCGTTCTGCTGCATGTAAGGCAGCGTAAGCACACTGTGCAACAGTAATAATCCTCCGTGTGAAACACAGCGATCACTGAGCAGTACATTGTTGGCTGATGTTTCGTAATCAAGAAATTCAAGTTACTCAATGAATCATTGCAGCCCTAATTAATAAAACATATTAAAATAAAGAGAGCTCTTGTATCAGAATCTGTATTGGTATTGGTAGTTGTGTATCAGAATCTGAACTAAAAATAAATACGGATCGGCTCATCTATACATGCAAATTCATTCATATTACTTTCCATGGCTGGTTTATTCATAAATAGGCCTGTTTATTTCAAAGCAATATAATATTTAAATGGAATTGCTTTACAGTATCAATTTACCATTCATACCAAGTATAAGAAGCCAATATGGGAAATTTTTAATGGACCCAGTGCAATAAGGGTGACTAATGTTTCCAAGTACAATAAATACAACATGAAATAGAGTGAAACCTAGTATCAGTATCCAAGTCAAAGTTTTAGTATTGATCCAACTCTACCCCTGGATTATGGTGCTCCAGTTCTAATCATGTATGGTTTTTATTCTAGCCCAACTCCTCATAAGACATAGCTAACCTAAATTTAGGCCATGACATTACGCATTTAATTAGCTTCTAAGGCATTTAAGTAACTGGCTAATGTATCCTAATTAAGCATAGCAGGAACTGGCAGTACTTTTGAGGCATACAAAGTTTTACCTTGGTTTGGTTAACTGAAATGCATCACTGAACAGCAGGTGTCTAAATACAGGAATTCCAATTATCCCCTAAAAATAAATAAATAATTCTAAAGCAGCAGCAATTCAAAGAACAGTACCCTTAAAATATTTAAAAATTAAATCAATTCTGTATTAAAGGTAAGTCAATTTGAGAACTACTCATTCTTACTGGGTTTTCTGAAAACAGTTTTTCCAATTCCACATTCATCCTAATATGTTCAAGTAGTGTGTTGTGATTGCAGCTGGCTTTCAACATAAGACATCTACAAATGAGGTGGACATTGAAAGTATTGCACCCAGCTCACTATCATGTTGAACCAACACACCACAAAAACATTAGCTGCAATACACATTCAAAACAGAATCTGGCTCACTGATAGTAAAAACTATGATGAAAAAAAGTTACACTGGAATCAAATTACATCTGGAAGGTTAAACGAGATTCCAGCATCACCCCTTTTTATTCATCTCTTGTTTTACATTTATTCAGCATATGCTTTGGTCAAAAGTGACGTCCATATGAGGAGTATGGTCCAGCAAGCACCTCAGGGCAGTTGAAGTTAAGGGCCTTGCTGAAGGACCCAACGGTTACTCTGCCAGCTGTGGGATTTGAACTCATGACCTTCTGGACAAGGGCACTGAGCTACACACCACCCCTAAAACCCTGAACTAGGTTATACGGACAAACAAGACAAATACACTCTTCCAATAAAATCTGAAACTGAATATCCAGGTAAGCATGTCAGGTAGCATTGTGTGTCTGTGTGCATTAGGCCGGGACAATGTGTAATGTTAAAATCGACAGCATGTTACGCACATGCAGTTCTCACATTGTATGAGCCCCGACAGTCAGCTGGGTTGAGACCATCAATGTCACACTAAAACATTTTTACTATATTACAGAAATAAATTAGCAAACTCTGCAATTTCAATGGTAGTTCCTTTTCAAGATTATCTAGTGAGTCAGTCTAAAGCTTACCCCCACTGTAGTGCAGGAGCTCTACATGCGCTCTTCAAGACAATCACAATTATTTTCCTCCTTTGTGTTGGGCTTGTAGAACATGTGGCGGGTTTGTGAGAATTTTTTTAAAAATTAGTGTAATGAGGGTAATTTGGGGGGGGGGGGGGGGGCCTTGTTGGTT